>JAAXCT010003840.1:0-23414 GCA_012490785.1 Eragrostis nindensis
ACCAGAAGGAATATGGTTGTTTTATCATTGAGTTAAATTTTAGTGATTGGATCAAAAAGATTATTTTAACTCATGAGTTAGGGAGAGAGAGTAGTAGGGTAAGATGCGCAAACCATCGCTTTGGATGAAGTGGAGTCCCAGAGGAACCATAGGATACTTGATCGAACCCAAGGTTCGGCCGAACTTTGTTTTTCGTGCCCGATGGCTCCACCCCTTTGCATGTCGATCAGTGCGATGTTGTGCATCGTGTGGTGGGAGATCTCGAATATGTGCATGATGAGGAATGAGGGATCTCCCCCACACTTGTTCTTGTACCTGGCTACTTATTCAAAGAAACAAACAAATGTGGAAATAAAAAGGACTCTACCGGGGTTAAAGAGGGGAGCCTAAATTTATTGAATTCGACAAAATAACTCAAGGCGCATTATATGTTGAAAAGGGAAATAAAAGCGCCTAGTTTATTCATATAAAGTTTTTTTTATATAAATTATTTTTTTATTTGATTTAAATTTTATCAGGTAAGGAAATGCAACGAAATGAGATAACTACCGGTTATCCTGTCGGCAAGGGCATCGTCATTTTAAGTCTAACGAGCAAGACTTTTCCTCATGTTGAGCTTGGTTACGAGGTCCCGAAGAATGATCTGCAAGGTTAGTGCCAACATGCAACACGATATTTGCAATATTTATGATAAATGAAAGCATCTACAACCATCCTAAAGAACAAATAGCAAAAGAAAGCCTTAAAGAGGTTGTAGAGCTTAAGCGCGGTTTTGGCACAACCAAACATTGACTCTAGAGGAGGATCATAGAACATGCGTCTTGTGGGTTTACAGAGAGAAGCTGTCATGCTCATGCAAAGAATCTTGTTCTTCTAGAGTGGATGCCTCAAGGCAATCCATGCCGAAGGGTTTTCTTCTAGAAATTTTTGATCATCATCAAGAATGATGGATGAAGGGCCAGAGGGAAAACGACTCAGTGAGGTAGATGAAGAGGATCGTGAGATTTGAAGTGTTTCTTTCTTCTTGTCCTCTTCTTGGTTGGAAAACTTCACATCCTCATGAAGAGCAAGATTAGGTGATGTGAACAGGGATACAAATTTCACTTGCTCAAGCAGTTCACGATCGATGTGAGGTTTCGCCAAAGGATTTTGTGTGGTAGTGGTGGCGAAAGAGGTTTTCCCAAGATTTTCCTTCATATCTCCTTGAGAAATGGTCCCTTGAGAGGATCGGGAGGAGTAGGAGGCATCTTTTCCCAAGTGTAGTTCGAGGTGTTTCCATAATCATCAGAAAGATCTTTCTCGAATAAAGGGAACTCAAGAGGTTGAATTTCTTCTTCCTCCTTCATTGTTCTTGATACGGGAGAGGGCTCAACAGGTGAATCTTGGATGTGGAAGATGGAGGGTTTGATTCAGATGTTGAGGGTTCCTCATGGCTTGACACTTGGAGGGGTATTTTAGATCATCAACATAGAAAGAGTTTTCTAGGATAAGATCTAGGAGCGCTCTTCTTCTGTCGGAGTTTGGTAGCAAAAGACCCTCCAGCGGTGATGTCAAGGTATAGGGCGGATTCCTTGTCTAGAGCCATATAGAAGTGTTGCAATAACATGTGGTCGGGAATAGACACGTTTGGGCAGGAAAGAGTTAGCGAGGAAAACCTAGCCCAGGCCGCACCTATAGACTCCTTCTCGTTCTGACGAAAGTCGAGACTTCCGTACGGAGAGCAACGACGCGGGATAAGGGAAAGAAGGCTAAGCAAAATTTATCTCGAAGCTTTTCCCATCACCGTACGTGCTTCCGACGGCAAGTATGTACCATTGTTTCGCTTTCTCTTGAAGGGAGAAAGGAAACAACATTCCATTTCACTGTTTCTGGTGACATGCCTTGGATCATGACGCATGAAACATAAGTGCTCGAACTCTCGCAGATGGTGATACGGATTTTTGTGGTCAAGTCCAGAGAAGGGTCGTTCCCGTACCATGGTTATAAAGGTGGGGTGGAGTTGATAGCCAGATGAGGAATTGGTTTTGAAGATGGTGGTGGCTCAAAGAACTCTCGCCTTGGAGCAGAAAATGATTCGAGTGTAGGTTCTGGCTCCATGATAAATGTTTTTGGTATTTCTTTAATTGGATAGGTAATGATGGGGAAATGTTAGAAACGATAGATAGTGGAAGTTTGATGATGGATGAAGGAAAGCCATAAAGGAAAAACGATAAATGAAAGGATACAATACGAGGACCAACTAGGTTCGAAGACAAAACAACAACCATTCCCCGGCAACGGCGCCAGAAATGCTTGTTGGTATTTCTTGCGTCACGAATAAATCCGCAAACGCACGGAGAATACCGTTGTAGCACTTCACCCGTGAGTATTCAAGGGTATCGTTATTTATAATTTCCCAAAGGAACGGAGTGGGATTATCTTCTAATCTAGCTCGTCCAAGGACACGAAGAAGGATGGTAGAAATGGGTAGAGAGGATTCCTACGGATGAGGTTCTTTCTGGAAAAGAGAGGATTAAACACAGCAGGGCTGTCACCACCTACCGGCAACCCTCTATTAGCTAGGACACGCGACACTAGGGCTATTAAGTCCCTATGCCAGTCCTAAGGTCACGTGACAAACAAGGCAATCAAGTCCTCACTGCCAGACCTATGCTAGATCCATCCTCTAGTTGCTTACCTCGGGCGCCGGCTTAGACCTGGTCTGCCAAGTCACTTCGGCCAAGGGGCCTACTACGTACCCGAACGTGGAGGATTATAAAGGACGGATATGGCTGTCACCACCTACCGCCTACCTCTACAAACCGTGGAGCACGCAGCAAACAAAGGTAACCTCTAACCTAGACACCACGTCTAAGCTATTGATTACTACCTTAACCTGGTCGAAAGGCAAGGCACTCTAGAACAGAGCGATGATCCCGTAAGCAAGTAAAGAAAGAACTTAACCTAGATAAGAAACTCACAATACATAAGCAAGCCAAGGATCCACAACCAAACAAGGAACGCTTAGCCAAGGCTAGACTATATGCAATAGGAGATCAAGAATACTTACTTATGAACGATGAACGACGAACGAATGATGAACGAACGACGAACGAACGATGAACGAACGACGAACAATGAACTATAAATAAATATCCTCAAAGATACAAGATTTGAGCTAAGTCCTCACAAAGGGAGGACAACCCTTCTCCTCTACCCTACTCTCTCCCTACTCTACTAGTATACAAGGGACTCTAGGCCCTTGGGAGTGGAATGAGGCTCTCCTTCTTGTGTGTCCTTGAGGGGAGGGGGTACCCCTTTATTTATAGCCTCCAAAGGCGGTGGAATTGAGGCGGTTCCCGGCATTGATGGCATTGATTGCAGGCAGAACCAATCTTGGTACGTCGGTGGGGAACCGCCATAGCAAAATGGGCCTGTTTGGCTACTGTAGCAGGTCGGCCGACCCAGGGTTTGGGGTCAGCCGACCCCCCCCCCCCTTGGCCCCTATGGCCTTGGGCTTTGGTGTAGTGGTCCATGGGGTCCTCATAAGGCCTCTCCTCGGTGTATGGCCCAGGATGAGCCCAGATGGCTGTATTTTGGCATTTTCTCCATCCCGTGTGATTTCTGCGATGACCGTGGACTTGCCGGAGTGATATATTGCTTGGGCTTTGGCCAGGAGTCTCCCTTTGGGTTCTAATAATGTATCTCAATGTGTTGACCCAAAGTGAATAGGGGTTGTATCCCTTTGGTGTATGTCATCCTAGGCTGCCGATGCTGATTTCTCGGAGTGGTAACCTCTCTGGAATATGGTATGGGTTGATTTGGTGGATCCATATATCTTTGCCATTGTTGAGGATCTCCAAGAGATGATCTTTCTTCATATCTCCTTGATATTGGGCTTTTGGGGAGATTCTTTATGATGGGGAAATTCGGTGTTTGCAGAGTGGGCCTTTTATGCTTCCTTTTCCGCGGTTTTCTATGAAATGCAGCTGCACTCACAAATTCACCAAGACTTGTGGAAATTATTAGTTTCAAGTCCTAAGTCTACCTTTGGTGTTTGATTTATGAAAAAAAGTGCAGCTAGTTGACGGTGAAAATGATGACTTAACAGCCGTCAACAGTACCACAATCCAGCAAAAGCTTTAGATTTTACTTCAGATCTAGTCCTGGGGAGATTGTGGATTCTTCTTCAGATTTTACTTCAGATTGTAGAATCGAGACTCAAATCTGGCCTTTTTGTTTCAACTTGTGCTTTTAGAATCCAGAATTCACAATCACAAGGTAGTACAAACGGGGCCGCATTGTTGTCTCGCCCGACATAGCAAAGAGAGTGTCAACTCAGGGGATGTTCCGTTGTATGGCGTGTCAATTCCAGGGATGTTCCCGCGTGTTTGAGATAGCGAGTCTTCAGGTTTGTCATCACTGTTGATTCCTTCTCTGAGAAGCTTTCTCTGCGGCGCAATGATGACCGGGTTGGATGTTTCACTGGGCTTCACGGGAACCGGGAACACACTGTAGTTCCTCGCTAGTAGATAGGTGTATCGCTTGGCAATTCATTTGATGTCCCGGGGCATGGCGTGTCAATTCAGGGGATGTTCCCGTGTATGGCGTGTCAATTCCAAGGATGTTCCCGTGTATCGCGTGTTTGACATAGCGAGTCTTCACTCCGGTGTTTCGAGGGCAATTGGGCAAATGTCCGGCCGACGCGCTGCTGTCGGAATACATACGGATCAGCTCCGACTGATCTGAGGGAACCGTAAAGACACTGCGTTGTGCCTCCCTTGACAGGCGTGGACGTGCAGGGTTCCCTACCATAGTATAGTTCGGACCAATCTCGATTCTAGCTTGAGCAAATTTACATTCACCGGGATAAACTCGTGTCGAACTGTTGGATCAGAGACAAACGATCTGGTACCAACGAGTACCGCCATCCAGCAAAAGCTAGTTCTTGGGAGATTGTGGATTCTGCTTCAGATTTTACTTCTAGAAACGAGACTCAAAACCGGCCCTTTGTTTGAACTTGTGCTTTTGGATGTACAAGATTTCTTTGTTTAGACCAATTCTTGAAGCCTTGCTAGGATACGTTCACGGGATAAATTTTCGTGTTAAACTGTTGGATCGACGGACAAACGATCTAGTAGCATCGAGTACCACAATCCAGCAAAAGCTTCATATTTTACTTCAGATCTAGTCCTGGGGAGATTGTGGATTCTTCTTCAGATTTTACTTCAGATTGTAGAATCGAGACTCAAATCTGGCCTTTTGTTTCAGCTTGTGCTTTTAGAATCCAGAATCCGTAATCACAAGGTAATACAAACATGGCCGCATTGTTGTCTCGCCCGAAAGAGCAAAGAGCGTGTCAATTCCTGGGATGTTCCGTGGTATGGCGTGTCAATTCCAGGGATATTCCCTTGTATTGCGTGTTTGAGATAGCGAGCCTTCAGGTTTGTCATCACAGTTGATTCCTTCTCTGAGAAGCTTTCTCTGCGGCGCAATGATGAGAGGGTTTGACGTTTCACTGGGCTTCGCGGGAACCGGGAACACACTGTAGTTCCTCGCTAGTAGATAGGTGTATTCCATGGCAATTCCTTTGATGTTCCGGGGCATGGCCTGTCAATTCAGGGGATGTTCCCGTGTATGGCGTGTCAATTCCAGGGATGTTCCCATGTATCGCGTGTTTGAGATAGCGAGTCTTCACTCCAGTGTTTCGAGGGCAATTGGGCAAATGTCCGGCCGACGCGCTGCTGCCGGAATACGTACAGATCAGCTCTGACCGATCTGAGGGAACTCTAAAGACACTGCGTTGTGCCTCCCTTGACAGGCATGGTCGTGCAGGGTTCCCTACCACAGTATAGTTCGGACCAATCTCGATGCTAGCTTGAGCAAATTTACATTCACCGGGATAAACTCGTGTCGAACTGTTGGATCAGAGACAAACGATCTGGTACCAACTTGTACCGCCATCCAGCAAAAGCTAGTTCTTGGGAGATTGTGGATTCTGCTTCAGATTTTACTTCTAGAAATGAGACTCAAAACCGGCCCTTTGTTTGAACTTGTGCTTTTGGATGTACAAGATTTCTTTGTTTAGACCAATCTTGAAGCCTTGCTAGGATACGTTCACGGGATAAATTTTCGCGTTAAACTGTTGGATCGACGGACAAACGATCTAGTAGCATCGAGTACCACAATCCAGCAAAAGCTTCAGATTTTACTTCAGATCTTGTCCTGGGGAGATTGTGGATTCTTCTTCAGATTTTACTTCAGATTGTAGAATCGAGACTCAAATATGGCCTTTTGTTTCAGCTTGTGCTTTTAGAATCCAGAATCCACAATCACAAGGTAATACAAACGGGCCGCATTGTTGTCTCGCCCGAAAGAGCAAAGAGCGTGTCAATTCCGGGGATGTTCCGTGGTATGGCGTGTCAATTTCAGGGATGTTCCCGTATATTGCGTGTTTGAGATAGCGAGCCTTCAGGTTTGTCATCACAGTTGATTCCTTCTCTGAGAAGCTTTCTCTGCGCCGCAATGATGACAGGGTTTGACGTTGCACTGGGCTTCGCGGTAACCGAGAACACACTGTAGTTCCTCGCTAGTAGATAGGTGTATTCCATGGCAATTCATTTGATGTTCCGGGGCATGGCGTGTCAATTCAGGGGATGTTCCCCCGTATGGCGTGTCAATTCCTGGGATGTTCCCTTGTATTGCGTGTTTGAGATAGCGAGTTTTCACTCCGGTGTTTCGAGGGCAATTGGGCAAATGTCCGGCCGACGCGCTGCTGCCGGAGAATACGGATAAGCTCCGACCGATCTGTGGGAACCGTAAAGACACTGCGTTGTGCCTCGCTTGACAGGCGTGGTCGTGCAGGGTTCCCTACTACAGTATAGTTCGGACCAATCTCGATGCTAGCTTGAGCAAATTTACATTCACTGGGATAAACTCGTGTCGAACTGTTGGATCAGAGACAAACAATCTGGTACCAACGAGTACCGCCATCCAGCAAACGATCTGGGGAGATTGTGGATTCTGCTTCAGACTTTACTTCTAGAATCGAGACTCGAAGCCGGCCCTTTGTTTCAACTCGTGGTTTTGGATGTACAACTCTTTAAATTCGATACTGTAGTTACATATTAATGCTCAAAGTACACCTATTTTTTTCAATGAACCATGGCAGGTGCTCTACGCCTCTACCTTTGCATTAAGAATGCTCAAAGTACGACATACATAACTATTTGATGTACAACCATTGTAACGAATAAAGCAAGGTTGTTTCATTAAACTCTAGCAAGAACTCGAGACTGGAGAAGACGTTCTCCTCGACCTGCCTCAGCTTCGACAAGGTCGACCACTGCTTCACGAAGCAAAGGAGTCCACCACCAAGCGCGACGTGCACGAGGTCCTCGGCGTGCCACTCGGAACCGACATGGAAGCGGTGAAGCGAGGTCGCTCAAGAGGCTGCTTCCATTCTAACTCGGGGAAGCGGGGGAAGCGAGGTCGCCCACAACTGATGGAAGAGAAAGAGAGGCTCTCTGCTCCAATTTGTTGGTCTGAACTTTCCAACGTGGACAGTTCAAACCAAAACAAAATTATGCGTGAAACCTCCAATCTTTCAGTGCGATATTCCATCCCTACGAGATATCCAGAAATCCACATTGAGTGATTTGGTGGTGGCCATTACGCCTATGTGTCCCTCTCTGTACGAGAAGTTTGCAGCGACCTAACCAAAGGATTGCCCGGCGGCTGTGTAGAGTGAGGTAGACCCATGAATGGAGTAGGGACTGTCCGGGGGGCTGTGAAGGGTATGATTTCCTAGTTTGTGTATGCTGCAGCGTCTGGGTTGACCTTTATAGTCGCGGTAAGCTGGACGACACTCTCTGATGCGAGAACACAGGCAGGGGACAATCCCGTGTGGTAGGTGTTTCAACACGAGACGATCCCGAGTTGCTGGCATGAGATGCATCACTTCACTGCAAAGAGCGTTTGGTTGCAACAACCTGCATGAGTGGATGCACTGCATATGTTTCGGGCCCACTTGTCAGTCTCATTATTTATTTATTTATTTATTTTTGCGAGGGCATCAGTCTAGTCACTTGCATCCGCCCATGCAGTCAACCGAAACATCTTCACAAGATTCACTGCCTCCGCTCATCCAACCAATCAAAGCCTCTCATTTTCACAGTTATTGCATCCTCAGCCTGCTTCCCCTCATCCTGCAGGAACCAGGATATAGATATACGATGCAGCTCTACAAATGCTTATGCGAGCAACTGCATATCCTGTGAACAATGGACAGGATCATCCGTGGCGTTGACAAATATTTTTTTTTGTTGAATCAAACCTTGACAAATACTAGTAGCGGTCGCAAAAGTGTGTTGACAAGAAATGCAATCGTGACTTATTAGTTACCTTAGCCAATACAGTGTGTAGTACTACTATTAGTACATAAAAGGCACGTGTAATGTCTAGTGAAAGGACGGATAATCAACCGGTTAGTGACGACCGGCCCAAATTTTGGCCGCCCGCTCAAACTGGCTGCTGGGCAGCGCGCGCTGGGCTTTCGAATTTCGATCGCGGATGGGCGAAAACGAGGAAATGTCTGTTTTGTCCTTGTCCTTTCGACCAGTTTCCGATCGCGCTAAGGGTATTTTCAAAAAGTACCTCGGGCTACTCTTAAAATATCCCTATTCTTCTCTCAACAGAGCCATCCCCATTATTCCCCCCAAAAAAGAAGAAGAAACCAGATCCATCCCCAACCCTACTCCTCTTCTCGTCGCACCCACCATTGCTGCATTCCCCAACTCTACTCTTCTTCGCTTCATTTGCCGCCCCGTACTCCCCGGTCGCTGATTCCTGATTCTCCTCACCGTTTTTCCGGCCCTCTTCTTCCCGGAGCGGAAGCATAAGGTACTTGTGTTCCTCTTTGTTGGCCCCAGCGAAACACTTGATAGTTGATACTCGTTTAGTTTGTCTGTGACTGTTTGTGGGATGCGGTGACTGTTTTTGTCCTTGCTTTTTTACCATGTTCAGTTAGTCCATTCCATTCACATGTCGTGCAATGCTGAGCTCATAAGTATGTAGTTTGTGTTTGTTTAGCTACAGATCCAGAAAAATGTACGGATCTGGAGTACTTTTTTAGACATAGTAACACACTTACATGTGTTTCTATATTATTATTGTAACATATTTTTTCACAAGCAGTAACACATATATGTGTTACAATAGAACTTGCTCTAGTAACAGCAGCATATGTATCACTTATTATATGTGTTACTACAGGTCTCTGCAACACTTTTCTTTAGCTTCAGTAACACATATAGGTGTTACTAAAAGCCTGAGCTGACGCAGTGAATTGGGACTCAAAGCTGGCCCTTTGTTTCAGCTTGTGCTTTTGGATGCGCAAGATTCCCTACTTTAGACCAATCTTGAACCTTGCTAGCTAATATACATATACATTCAGGGGATAAAGTAATGTTTAAACAGTGTGATCAACGAACAAACCATCTACTATTACCAACGAGTGCATTTTGTTGACTATTTGACCGTTGGATTCTGCTTCAGATTCCACGTCTATCCATTCCACAATGTGAAGCATTTTGTTGACTATTTGACCGTTGGATGGAGGTAGTACCAGTAGAATCTAGTGTTTCCTTCTCTGAGAAGCCTTCTCTGCAGCGGATTGATGATGGGTTTGACGTTTCGCTGGGCTACGCGGGGAACCGGGAAAGGGTAGAGGGTAGACGTGTCACGGGTGTGCCAGAACCAAGGGGACGTGACACATTGGACGCGCTCGCTGCAGAAAAAAATGGGAAAACAAAAGGAAAGAAGGAGAATAAGCCGTTTTGGATAAGCCAAAAAAAGTACTAGCTTTTTCTGGCTCACTCTCTAGATAAGCCGTTTTACTAAACAGTTTGACTGGGTAAGCCGAATAAATCAAACCAATAAGCTAATTTTTGAAGATAAGCCATAGCAAAAGCTGTTATTTCCGTAAGCAAGCCGTACCAAACACACCCTAATATTTTCCACTACTAGCTAATAATATATATTAATTGCCACGCCAGGTTTCTGCGCCACCACCGTGCCATGCAACACCACCGCCCGCTTCAGCTTCCAGCGCCTCCCTATGCCGCTAGTCCGAGTCGGAGTCTTCCTCCTCGTCACTAGTGTCGTCGTCGCCGTTTGCCACTGATTCCTCTTCGGACTCGGCGCACATGGCATTCTCCATTGCCTTCGCCTGGGCAACCGCGGAGTTGTTGGAGTCGGAGTCGGTGCGGTCGCGGTCGCCGCTGTTCCAGCCCTCTTCCTCGTCCTCGTTGCCGTCGCCGTCGCCGCTCAGGTCCTCCCCAGTGGAGGAGCCATCCTCAGACAATGTCATCCCGTACTCGTCGCTGAGCCAGTAGTCCACCTCATCGGGGTACTTCGCCGCGCGCGCCTTATGGCTCGAAGGAGACAACGGCTCCGCGCGCGCCCTCCGGACTGAAGAAGACGACGGGAGGCACGCGCCGGGGCCCAAGAAGACGACGGGACGGCGGGCGCCGTCGGAGCCGAAGAAGAGGAAGGGCGCGGGTGCCGGCGGGCGCGGGGCCGAAGACGACGACGGGCCGGCGGGCGCCAGCGGGGCCGAAGTAGAGGAAGGGCCCGCGGGCAACGGCTGGACCGAAGAAGAGGAAGGGCTCGGGGACGCCGGCGGCGGAGACAGCTGAGCGGCCTCGCTGGCGATGGCGGGTGGCTGTGTGCCCGACACGGTGCCACCGGAACGGATGCCGCCTTACGAGGAGGACGATCGCGATGCGAAGCTGCCGGGGGGGGGGGGGGGGGGGGGGGGGGGGGAGCCCTTGCTCTTCATGGTGGTGGCTGTCGGCAACGGGGGGATGGGAATGGTGAGAGCAGTGGGACCAGGGAACAATTCCGCCGTGGTGAAGAGAAAGCCCTTGTACAGTAATACTGATATAACGACGGCGAGACGCTTGAGTTCCTCATACTTTGTAAATGGTGACTTCTAATTCGTGTGCCTATGAGCCACTTACCTGTGGACCATGTGGTGATGGGGCCCATTAGTCGGTGACTCCACAAAGGAATAGGAACCTAGCTAAGGCTACTCTCCAGTCCCAATGGGACTGGAGTTTCATTAATTATCAATGAATGAGATGGGAGAGGAGGGAGTAGTGTTGCGCTTGCGCTGTTTCCAACATTGTGAAACACATTTGCATCTCCCCATTCGAGCGATTGGGATGCTTGCACGTTTATGAAAGAGCCCAATGCAGAAAAATGCATGTTGAGTTCAAAAAATTTTGATAATAATCCGTTTGATCCGTTTTACCGAGAAGGTCCCTTTGTTCCGGTGAGGTATATTTGGGACCACCGGACTTTCCCTTGAGTTAAGTGTACCTTTTCCAGTAACTACTAGCTACTAGTTTGCAGGCTGTACAAAGCTCTCTCCTAGTACTACATTGAGAATGAGTCACGACTTGTGCTTGTTGAATAAAAGCTGATTATCTCAAAAGCTTCTGACTAGCAGTTTCTACCGATGTTTGCGTTCTAGTTCATTCTGAGAATCTGGTCGGTGTAAAGCCCCATCTCGTTGAGGGGATCTGTAATCTGCGCAGAATGTATTAATCTCTTGATACTCAAGGATCACGGTAATTGCAAAGTATGATTTCCTTGTTATAAGCGTCCCGGAAAAGAAAGAATAATAGAATTAACTTGGTTTGTGTTTGATCATGATTGTCAACATATACATGTGCACCGGGTTAACCTATGAGTGGCTGATCATCCTCTCTGCCAGCGGGAAGTAATATGGTATGAGGAAAGGCATGACACATCCAGCTACTCGCGAATGAAATGGGAATTGAGAAAGCGTGCAAATTCTCTAATTTATTACACGAACTGGAGCCCAATTATTTTCAGTGGTTTGAGTGGGTCTTTTTTTTTCGAAAATGCAGGAGAGCTGCGCTTCTTTGTATTAGATAGAGAATTGGTAGTCCCCTTACATCATCCTTGTCTCATACAGGGACCAAATATGAGACTCGGTTTACAACTCAAAAAGGTTTGAGTGGGTCTAATTCTCTGAAGTGTACTATGATCGCAGCACCAGACGATCCTGTGATGGAAACCAGACCCACACAACGGAACATCCGGGCATTCAATCTTGATGGTTGGGGATAGGCATGGAAATTTTGGATGGTTGGAATTGGACACGGTCAGCCAAACAAATTCATTCCGAGGGAAGGGTCAGGTAAACCCAGGGCTTTTCCAAAATCCTGCTAAATCCCGTTTTGACAGCCAGCGACTCAGTGGAAGGTTCGCGGATGTCATGACGCCATGGCAAACCCGCAACAGTGCACCGCCTGCACAAGCACAGGCCACATTATTATTATAAAAACTGGGTCCCTCCATTGCTCATCCACTCATTCACAGTCTCGCACCAGAAACCTCAGGCCCCAGTTACCTCAAAAAAAAAAAAAAAAACCTCAGGCCCCAGCCCAGCCTTTCTTTGCGCCTCCCCTTCATCGAGCTTCAGAGATTTGTGAAAAACCTGTATGCATTTGCTTGCCTATCCATTTCATCCATCGCCTTTAATTACTCAATGTCTTCTTGTTCATCAATTTTATTTTATTATATAGTTTTGCTTTTTAGTTTGCTTGATGTTCCCTGCATTATAGTTTTGCTTGATGTACCCTGCATTATACTTGATGTCTACTGCATTATAGTTTTGCTTCCGATCTGCATGTAGGCGAACCATGGCCAAGATGAGCAATAGGCCAGCTATGGATCACGCAGTCTCCGACGATGTGAGCAGCGTGGCAAAGATCATCGGCACTTTCCAGACGAGTGATGAGGAAGAGATCAAGGAAAAGCGGTTTGATATTTTCTTGTTTGATCTTTCGATTCCATCCGTCTCCTCTGTTGTCGATTTCTTCTTCATCATGAATAATATAGTGTACTTATTAGTCTTGCTTTCAATCTGTATGTAGTTTTTTAGCCATCAAGAGGAACTCTGAAGTGTTGAGGTGCATGGCTAAGGATGACGACCGGATGAAGAATGCGTGCAAGAAGCTTTTCCAGCAGATCAGACTGACAAGCGAGTCCCTGGGCATGGCCGAAACACGGCTAGAGCTTCTCTGGGACCACATGAAATTTATGACAAAAGCACACAACAAGCTCGACCTCGTGTGGCGCGACCATATGAATGAATTTGATACTAGTAAGCTCATTGTAGTTGATTACGATTGTTTTTAATAACATGCTCTGTTCTAGTTCATTAGTTCGTGCTTAAATTTGTTGATTGTTAGATTCTGAATCTGTTCTACTTCATTTGTTCGTACTTAAATTTGTTGATTGCTTGGATCAACCCGCCGCACATTCCTGTCTTCGTATAGGTATCACCAAAGCCGTCTCCATCTTCTCCCAGTTTCACGGCGAGGTAGAGAAAGCGGCGCTGCCATGAAGAAAGTCACCGCCGCCGAGGAGAAAGAAGCTGCTGCCATGAAGAAAGTCGCCGCCGCCGAGGAGAAAGAAGCTGCTGCCGCCGAGGAGAAAGAAGCCGCTGCCGCCTCCGAGGAGAAAGAAGCCGCTGCCGCCGCCGAGGAGAAAGAAGCTGCCGAAAGAAGCTGCCACCGTGAAGAAAGAAGCTGCCACCGAGGAGAAAGAAGCTGCCGCCGTGAAGAAAGAAGATGCTGCTGACGAAGCTGAGCAGCGCGAGGCCTAAAACATCGCTGCTTAAGTCGCGGCACAAGAGGCCGGCGTGGCGAACCATTTCGTATCATGTTACTAAGTAGTGACTAGTAGTATGTAGTTCCATAAGTAGTACTTGTATTTCCAGAACGATGCTAATTTTGCGGCGACGTGATCGATGCTGGTCACTGCTGTTGGCGTTTCTTCGTTTTGGCAGGCACTTCTCTTACCAGCCAATGTGAGTCTATTCCTACAAGCTTCACTCATCCTACCTTCTACCAAATGAGGCTTTGTATGTGGAGCTTGGTAAGGAATGCACAAATGTCATGCATTTATTGTAAAGCTAAAGAATGAGTCTCAATCAACATAGCAACTCCATTTATTTTGGTCATAGGAAATGATGTGATGGAGGGGGAGAAAATGAACTCACACTTGTGGAAGGGGGTTTTGAAAACATTGGTCCTTTATTTTGCTCAAGATGTTTATGATAAGAACCATATAGCCATTGACTTTTGTCATGCAACCATGGAGTTTTTTTTTTACTACTTCATGGTGCAAGGGGCTATAACTTTTGCATGGTTCAAAGAAACATTTTGAAATATTCTTGAGCATTTTGGATGGACCAAAAGTTTTGCAAACTCTGAAAAATGTTTGGTTGATTTATCCAAACATTCCCCTTTTTATTTGGTGGAGAGAAATTTTCAAAAACACACGCGAAGGAATTATGACCAAAATTAGGAGTGCTTAGTTTCAAGAGTACATCAAACCTTAACAAAACTCAATACATAAACAAATGGCTATGAGTGGGGCTGTTTCGAATATTATGGTATGGCTCTGGTAGGTAAATAAATCCTCACACTAAGAGAAGTGTGCCAAAACAGAAGGGTTTTAGGTACTTGCAGCAATTCAAGAAAAACATCTCTGGATGAAACCATACTAAGAAATTGCAACAAGTCCTAATCATGCCATATCACAATCCACAATGCTCAGACTTGGTGTGTAACAGATGCAACCCACGAAAATAAGCAAGACTCATGATGTGATCATGCTCAAATAAAAATAACACATATGTCAGGAGTAGAGGTTGCATCTATGCGACACATGGGAAGCTAATTTGTAACTCGATCATCATTTCCCTTAAGCGTAGCATAACACCAAGATTCTAGCATTTATTCGAAACAGGGAGTTTATTTATTCAAGGAAAGTTTAGAAATACTTACCTAGGGGTCCTCCCCGAGCTTGAGTCTTTGCAGGACTTAAGCTTGAATAGGCCGCTTCCTCCATTCTTCTTGTGTCTGGTAGTCCCTCCCCAAGCTTAGCTCTTGCAACCATGTGCAAAGCTAAGCCATTAAATCTTCATTTGAAGGTACTAGGTTCGCCTGGTTGATTTCTCCTTCTTGAATTATGTGCCTTCCGTGTTGCCTGATGTACTTGGTTTGCTGTCAAAAGGATCCCTGCAATGGTTAGTACGAATCCATTCGTCTACATTGAACATATCTCTATAGGTCCATTGATCAACCTAGACACCACGTCTAATTCGATCAATTATGTGAGGAGAGCAGAGGACGTCATACTCTTCTTCTGTCACGAAAGTATCATAGAGGCAAGTGTTTTTCTGCTGTTCAAGCAGACACCGGGCATAGTCTAAGAAGACCATAGACACAGAAGTGCCGCACCCAAACAACAGAAAGAGAAGCAGGCGATTGATTTATGACTAACAGCTCAACCAACACCCATGTAAGTAAAGAAACTTCAAGAGCAAGGGGTATGGTCAAAAAGATGCAGCATATTTTCATCAGAGAGCAACTCAAAGTATCTTTGGATTCACAAAGCATTGAATGTTTCAGGCAGCATTTTTTTTATTTTTTTATTTCGAAAGGAGAGGGTATATGACAAAGAAAACAGGGAATAATTTCGTGCGCGTACCTGGCGGTTCCTCCCCAAGCTTAGTCTTTGCAATAAAATGCAAGACTAAGCTCTCAGATCTCTTCATTGAACGTCTTGGTTCCGCCACGTATGTTTCCTTCTTCCTGTCATAAAAATCCAACCTTTCTCTATATTTTTTTTTGAAACAAATTCCGGGCCTATGATTGGGCACTCAGAAAAAAATCCCCACGCCTATGATTGGGCGCTCGGGTTCTTTTTTTTAATTATTTTAATATTTTTTTAAAAGCCCAAGGCCTATGATTGGGCACTCGGTTTTTTTTAATTGCAGCGGGGTGGGATGGAGGGGAATTAAATATGCAGATGGATTGAAAAGAAAACAATGCAAATGCGATGGTGATATGCTCAAACAAATGCAGGTGGATGCTTAGCCTAGCAGCAAATTAATCATAAAAGATAATCGATGTCAATCAAAGATATCTTAAACCATTGCTTCCCCGGCAACGGCGCCAGAAATGCTTGTTGGCGTTTCTTACGCAAAAAGATTTAATTCAATTTCCGCAAGCGCACGGAACACCATTGTAGCATTTCACCCGGGAGTATTCCAAGGTTATCGTATTTATATTTTCCTCAGGGAAGCAGGGCTAAGAATATCATGAGTTAACAAAGAAACATCTATTATTTATAACTTGCAAACTAGACCAAAGCAGGGATACATATATGATATGTGTGTGGCACTCAGGAGAACATCCATCGATATAGTTAACAAGGAGTTAGCGTTTAGTTTGGGAGAACAACGAGCAGAAGGTATCAATTAGCCTAGGGGTTAGCATTTAGTATTTCCTGATAGTCTACAATTATTTACTTAAGCTTTCATTAAAGATACATCCCAACGCATCAGGGCACAGTCGTGCCAAAGCAGCAACCCGATAACTAGGTTCAACTACTTTGGGGATCCGCTGCTCTACAGCCTCTGCAGGTACTAACCCGAACGTGGTGGACTACAAAGCCCGGTACGCCTGTCACACGTACTCGCGGTTACCACATCATTCCGTGGGGTTAGGGGCAACGCACGCTAGAATAACTCCAAACACCTCGCTTACAGTTATCCTAGTAACTCATTCCTTGCAAGAGAGCAAGCCACCCAAGTCTAACGAATCTAAACAATCAACCTTGGTACCAAGTCCAAGAGAAAGACTATTAAACCCGCAGGACCTAGGCGTGAATCCAACGAAGGGATTTCTCTATAATAATTACTTAAATAAATGTAAACTAACAAAAAGAAAACTAAATTAAATAAATAAATAAGAAAATAATTAAAGAAAGTATAAAAGGAGAGATACACGAGAACTTTACCCAGACTCCGAAGAGAACTCCGGAGCTCCGAGCGAAGCTCTCACTTCTACTCTAACTCCCATGACTAAAATACTAATCCTATTCTAAACTACACAAGTGAAATGATCTTCCCTGAGCCGAGCGTGACCCTACATTGGGTCTTCTCTTCTCAAGTGTAATGGTGCGAGTTGCTTCGGAGGCCGGGGGGTCCAATTTATAGCTTGTGATGGCGGTGGGAGCACCCTGGCCGAAGCTGGAGAGGCGGTGGCGCCAAAGTCGGCCGGCCGGCCTAGGGGGGTGGCCAGCCGGCCGTCCCCTGTGGCGGTTTGCCACCGACTTGCTCCTGGATGCTCTAGATCACTCCCTGAAGGCGGTCTGAAGGTCGGCTTCTTCGTGGGGTCGGCAGAATTGCAGTGGGGGCCAAGTGAAGGCCCAAAAGGCCCACCTTCTAGAATGGCGGTGCAAATCTGCTGGGCTGGCCTTGAATTATGCGTTGTGGATCAGTTTCCAGCCCACTGGAGGAAGTCTGGGGCCTGCGGCCACCAGGTGGGGCCGGCCGGCCAGAGAATTTCCCTGACTGGGCCCACTTTCCTCCATTATTCACTCCTGCATCCAAATATCCACCAAAACCTGTGGAGTAGCATTATTCCTATCTACTATGCACAAAATCTTGGTGTTATGCATTTATTTACCGGTAGGGTGGCGGTCAAATCATGGTTTAACGACCGCCAACAACTGCCTGCAGTGCTCGAACACCAACTGCTCCTTGTTTGAAGCTATTCCATGTCAATTCCTGGGATGTTCCCTTGTATTCCATGTCAATTCCACGGATGTTCCATTGTATGGCGTGTCAATTCAGGGATGTTCCAGTGTGTTTGAGATAGCTGGCCCTTTGTTTCAGCTTGGGAGATTTTGGATTCTGCTTCAGATTTTACTTCTAGAAACGAGACTCAAAACCGGCCCTTTGTTTCAACTTGTTCTTTTGGATGTACAAGATTTCTTTGTTTAGACCAATTCTTGAAGCCTTGCTAGGATACGTTCACGGGATAAATTTTCGTTTTAAACTGTTGGATCGACGGACAAAGGATCTAGTAGCATCGAGTACCTGTTGGTATTTCTTACGTCACGAATAAATCCGCAAGCGCACGGAGAATACCGTTGTAGCACTTCACCTGTGAGTATTCAAGGGTATCGTTATTTATATTTTCCAAAGGAACGGAGTGGGATTATCTTCTAGTCTAGCTCGTCCAAGGACACGAAGAAGGATGGTAGAAATGGGTAGAGAGGATTCCTACGGATGAGGTTCTCTCTGGAAAAGAGAGGATTAAGCACAGCAGGGTTGTCACCACCTACCGGCAACCTCTACTAGCTAGGACACGCGACACTAGGGCTATTAAGTCCCTATGCCAGTCCTAAGGTCACGTGACAAACAAGGCAATCAAGTCCTCACTGCCAGACCTATGCTAGATCCATCCTCTAGTTGCTTACTTTGGGCGCCGGCTTAGACCTGGTCTGCCAAGTCACTCCGGCCAAGGGGCCTACTACGTACCTGAACGTGGAGGATTACGAAGGACGGATAGGGCTGTCACCACCTACCGCCTACCTCTACAAACCGTGGAGCACGTAGCAAACAAAGGTAACCTCTAACCTAGACACCACGTCTAAGCTATTGATTACTACCTTAACCTGGTCGAAAGGCAAGGCACTCTAGAACAGAGCGATGATCCCGTAAGCAAGTAAAGAAAGAACTTAACCTAGATAAGAAACTCACAATACATAAGCAAGCCAAGGATCCACAACCAAACAAGGAACGCTTAGCCAGGGCTAGACTACATGCAATAGGAGATCAAGAATACTTACTTATGAACGATGAATGACGAACGAATGATGAACGAACGACGAACGATGAACGAATGACGAACGAACGATGAACGAATGACGAACAATGAACTATAAATAAATATCCTCAAAGATACAAGATTTGGGCTAAGTCCTCACAAAGGGAGGACAACCCTTCTCCTCTACCCTACTCTCTCCCTACTCTACTAGTATACAAGGGACCCTAGGCCCTTGGGAGTGGAATGAGGCTCTCCTTCTTGTGTGTCCTTGAGTTGAGGGGGTACCCCTTTATTTATAGCCTCCAAAGGCGGTGGAATTGAGGCGGTTCCCGGCATTGATGGCATTGATTGCAGGCAGAACCAACCTTGGTACGTCGGTGGGGAACCGCCATAGCAAAATGGGCCTGTTTGGCTACTGTAGCAGGTCGGCCGACCCAGGGTTTGGGGTCGACCGACCCCCCCTCGGCCCCTATGGCCTTGGGCTTTGGTGTAGTGGTCCATGGGGTCCTCATCAGGCCTCTCCTCGGTGTATGGCCCAGGATGAGTCCAGATGGCTGTATTTTGGCATTTTCTCCATCCTGTGTGATTTCTGCGATGACCGTGAACTTGCCGGAGTGATATATTGCTTGGGCTTTGGCCAAGGAGTCTCCCTTTGGGTTCTAATGATGTATCTCAATGTGTTGACCCAAAGTGAATAGGGTTTGTATCCCTTTTGGTGTATGTCATCCTAGGCTGCCGATGCTGATTTCTCGGAGTGGTATCCTCTTTGGAATATGGTATGGGTTGATTTGGTGGATCCATATATCTTTGCCATTGTTGAGGATCTCCAAGAGATGATCTTTCTTCATATCTCCTTGATATTGGGCTTTTGGGGAGATTTCTTTATGACGGGGAAATTCGGTGTTTGCAGAGTGGGCCTTTTATGCTTCCTTTTCCCCGGTTTCCTATGAAATGCAGCTGCACTCACAAATTCACCAAGACTTGTGGAAATTATTAGTTTCAAGTCCTAAGTCTACCTTTGGTGTTTGATTTATGATAAAAAGTGCAGCTAGTTGACGGTGAAAATCATGACTTAACAGCCGTCAACAACTCCCCCACACTTAGCTTTTTGCTCGTCCTCGAGTAAAGTTGTGAGCTTAAGGCGGGAGCATACTTCCCATGGTATGATGCTAGCATACAAGTTATTCCAAGCCATACCTGCACCTGTGAACTTTGATGTGTCTACCATGTCATCTTGGGCGGTTGAGGAATGGAACGGTCAGGATTCGAGTCATCATATAGCTGCATCTGCTGAGTAACTTGGGTTTTTTTTGAAAGATTTTCAAAAGTAAAACATAGCTTATACTCCTCAAATGGTACTCTCAGATCGCTCAAAGTGTATGATTCCTCACTAAGGCAATTGAGTTCCCTCTTTTCATCCTACATCTACAAATGGCTTTTTGTGGAGCTTGGTAGGGATGGAAAGGAGCATACTTGCATCACTTATATTGCTAAGTCAAAGAGCGGATCCAAAGAGAAAACAAGTCATGCAATTTGATCAAGAGTGTGCATGTGTGGATGTGTGAATGATAAGTGAAAATGGAATGGACACTCCTTGATGTGGTGATATCTCTCTCTCTTGATTGATTTTCTTTTGAGAGCATGGCTATCTCTTCTTCCTTTTTTTTTCCTTTTTTTTTCCGACCAGGCTCAAGGTGTTTGAGCAAGTCTTTCTTTTATTCCTGCTCATGCACATGAGCACTCTTTTTTCTTCTTTTTTTTCTCTTTTTTTTTCAACTTCTATCTTTTTTTCGATAGCCATGTCTCTTTTGCAAAACTGTTTAGAGAGAGGGATATCAACAAACAAATGAAGGAGTATTTATTTTGGTGGATGGATGAATGGAAATGGTGTTGCTAACTTCCAGTGTAGAAGATTAGCATGTTTTTGTGAAGGTGGTGTATGTGTACGTGATCCTGATCATGAAGGTATGACAAGCATCTCACAAGAGTCACAACAATTTGACAAAGCTCAAAGCAATAACAAGTAGCATTTCTAGAGGTTTTCAATAAGATCATTATTTGGCTCTGGTGGGAAAATAAGATCATTGAGGAGTGTAAGGCTATGATTTTTTTTTTTCAAGATAAAATTCCCAAGCACTCTATGCAGAACAAGCAAGATTCCTCTCATCCAACCATATCACATTCGCCAACAACTTAGATAAACACGGGGTCCTAAGAGATTGGTGTTCACAAGCAACAGGTGTATGATGCGAGGAATAAAGAGTATGCAGGCCAACCAGAAGGAAATATGGTTGTTTTATCATTGAGTTAAATTTTAGTGATTGGATCAAAAAGATTATTTTAACTCATGAGTTAGGGAGAGAGAGTAGTAGGGTAAGATGCGCAAACCATCGCTTTGGATGAAGTGGAGTCCCAGAGGAACCATAGGATACTTGATCGAACCCAAGGTTCGGCCGAACTTTGTTTTCTCGTGCCCGATGGCTCCACCCCTTTGCATGTCGATCAGTGCGATGTTGTGCATCGTGTTGGTGGGAGATCTCGAATATGTGCATGATGAGGAATGAGGGATCTCCCCCACACTTGTTCTTGTACCTGGCTTATTTATTCAAAAGAAACAAACAAATGTGGAAATAAAAAGGACTCTACCGGGGTTAAAGACCGGGGAGCCTAAATTTATTGAATTCGACAAAATAACTCAAGGCGCATTATATGTTTGAAAAGGGAAATAAAAGCGCCTAGTTTATTCATATAAAGTTTTTTTATATAAATTATTTTTTTATTTGATTTTAAATTTTATCAGGTAAGGAAATGCAAAGAAATGAGATAACTACCGGTTATCCTGTCGGCAAGGGCATCGTCATTTTAAGTCTAACGAGCAAGACTTTTCTCCCTCATGTTGAGCTTGGTTACGAGGTCCCGAAGAATGATCTGCAAGGTTAGTGCCAACATGCAACCACGATATTTGCAATATTTATGATAAATGAAAGCATCTACAACCATCCTAAAGAACAAATAGCAAAAGAAAGCCTTAAAGAGGTTGTAGAGCTTAAGCGCGGTTTTGGCACAACCAAACATTGACTCTAGAGGAGGATCATATGAACATGCGTCTTGTGGGTTTTACAGAGAGAAGCTGTCATGCTCATGCAAAGAATCTTGTTCTTCTAGAGTGGATGCCTCAAGGCAATCCATGGCCGAAGGGTTTTCTTCTAGAAATTTTTGATCATCATCAAGAATGATGGATGAAGGGCCAGAGGGAAACGACTCAAGTGAGGTAGATGAAGAGGATCGTGAGATTTGAAGTGTTTCTTTCTTCTTGTCCTCTTCTTGGTTGGAAAACTTCACATCCTCATGAAGAGCAAGATTAGGTGATGTGAACAGGGATACAAATTTCACTTGCTCAAGCAGTTCACGATCGATGTGAGGTTTCGCCAAAGGATTTTGTGTGGTAGTGGTGGCGAAAGAGGTTTTCCCAAGATTTTCCTTCATATCTCCTTGAGAAATGGTCCCTTGAGAGGATCGGGAGGAGTAGGAGGCATCTTTTCCCAAGTGTAGTTCGAGGTGTTTCCATAATCATCAGAAAGATCTTTCTCGAATAAAGGGAACTCAAGAGGTTGAATTTCTTCTTCCTCCTTCATTGTTCTTGATACGGGAGAGGGCTCAACAGGTGAATCTTGGGATGTGGAAGATGGAGGGTTTGATTCAGATGTTGAGGGTTCCTCATGGCTTGACACTTGGAGGGGTATTTTTAGATCATCAACATAGAAAGAGTTTTCTAGGATAAGATCTAGGAGCGCTCTTCCTTCTGTCGGAGTTTTGGTAGCAAAAGACCCTCCAGCGGTGATGTCAAGGTATAGGGCGGATTCCTTGTCTAGAGCCATATAGAAGTGTTGCAATAACATGTGGTCGGGAATAGACACGTTTGGGCAGGAAAGAGTTAGCGAGGAAAACCTAGCCCAGGCCGCACCTATAGACTCCTTCTCGTTCTGACGAAAGTCGAGAACTTCCGTACGGAGAGCAACGACGCGGGATAAGGGAAAGAAGGCTAAGCAAAATTTATCTCGAAGCTTTTCCCAATCACCGTACGTGCTTCCGACGGCAAGTATGTACCATTGTTTCGCTTTCTCTTGAAGGGAGAAAGGAAACAACTTCCATTTCACTGTTTCTGGTGACATGCCTTGGATCATGACGCATGAACATAAGTGCTCGAACTCTCGCAGATGGTGATACGGATTTTTGTGGTCAAGTCCAGAGAAGGGTCGTTCCCGTACCATGGTTATAAAGGTGGGGTGGAGTTGATAGCCAGATGAGGAAATTGGTTTTGAAGATGGTGGTGGCTCAAAGAACTCTCGCCTTGGAGCAGAAAATGATTCGAGTGTAGGTTCTGGCTCCATGATAAATGTTTTTGGTATTTTCTTTTAATTGGATAGGTAATGATGGGGAAATGGTAGAAGGGATAGATGGTGGAAGTTTGATGATGGATGAAGGAAAAGCAATAAAGGAAAAATGATAAATGAAAGGATACAATACGAGGACCAACTAGGTTCGAAGACAAAACAACAACCATTCCCCGGCAACGGCGCCAGAAATGCTTGTTGGTATTTCTTACGTCACGAATAAATCCGCAAACGCACGGAGAATACCGTTGTAGCACTTCACCCGTGAGTATTCAAGGGTATCGTTATTTATAATTTCCCAAAGGAACGGAGTGGG
>JAAXCT010003841.1:0-23386 GCA_012490785.1 Eragrostis nindensis
TGCCTATTCGACACCTCTGGACTTCTGAGATATGGCTCTTCTTCCTATCCCCGAATAACGTGTAATGTCTTTTTGAGCAATGATTAGGCATCATAACAAGCCAACTCTTAGTCATGACAATGGTGTGTTATTGATGTGTGCAGCGATTCAAAGCACGACATATTTCTTTGTATCTTACAACCGCTTTCATCAAGGGTTTAATGAATTATATCGTGCGCTTCTTGGTCCAGAATTAAACGCTCTTTATGACTGACTGAACGCTTGGCAATACTTGGATTTGTATTAGCCCCATATTTCACACTAGTAATTTGTCACAATATTACAGGTCTCCGAGTGTCATTTTATTTTTTTAGGCGATATTCATTATGCAACTTGGTGCAGTATTCTTTCTGCGCTTTCCCGTGAACCCTTTCTCGCTCACTCTGGAACTTTGCATTTTTATTTCCGTTCCAAAATACGATTTTCTCATTTTATGCCCGGTAAAGTTGCTGCTGTTACTGCTCAGTTGCAACAGGATGTGGTTTCCCAGTCAAAAACAAAAAGCCGTATCATCCAGAGAGTGCCAACAAACATCAAAAAGAATTCGCCAAGTTTTATCTGTTATTACATGAGTTATTCCAAACAAAGTATCAAAAAACTATGGTTTAAGAAGTCAGCCAAGCAAAACTATGGTTTAGAAAAAAAAAGTCAAGGGTGGAGTTTTTTAAAATTCTAAAATTTGCACTTTAGTAATTCCATGGTTTTAAAAAAATGCAAAACTTGTTACATACAAACGCCTCCATACCTCTCAAAACAAAGTATTTTCACAAACTTCAAAAATACTTTCTATCCAAACAGGGACAAAGAAAATTCAGAGTAACATGCAATTTTCTTGAATGATAAATTACATCCCTTAGTTATCTTCAAATCTGATTCAAGTGTTCCAAAGAAGGCAGCTGATAAATGCTGTTATAAATGTTTCAACCAATTCTGGTTAAGATTCTCAACATGCTATATGAACAAGAATAATGAAGGGAACCGATAAATCCAATTCCAAATATACCACATGAAGGCAAACTTCTATATGCAAACATAAAGAAGAACTAGCCATATACACCATATATACGAGATTTTGCTTTTGCGAAAAGTGAATTTTATTAATATTGATACATATTACATTCCTTGATTACAAAAGCATCCCAATCAACGCCAACTCCATTGATGAGAGACAAGAAACCTTGAAAGAGCCGCAAATTCCATAATCTACGATCACTATCCCTATGCCACTGATGAAAACTCCAATCTGAACGAACACGGTCATCTCACCGTTCACCACCGTCATCCTCATCTCCGACGAGGGAAAACAAAAACCTGACACAAAAGAAGGGTAAAATGATATTTCACATGCAAGTATGAACAATTAGCCGCCGTCAAGCCCATCGTCGCCCTCTTCACCATATTTGTATTGGGAAAACACAAATGTAACTAACATCCAGATGAATGTCACTCGAAAAAAAAAACTCTCACTAGCCCACATTCATGGCTATGAAGAACCACGACGAGACAAAGGAGAGCCGGAATACCTTATTCATCGACGGGTTCCACCTTAATGGTTCCAATTTTCTTCGTCGAAAACTTTCTAATATTTGTAATGTTTCCGTGAGCGTTGGGATCCAAAATATTTGGTATTTGATTTTGATTGAATCTTTTTTCTGTTTGAAAGCTTTTTTGCTTGAAATTCCGAATGAGACCCTTTCGTCTTCTTTTTGAAAAACATCACATATCATTATGTTACTCCCTCCGGTTTTAAATTGTTGACGTTTGACTATTTTTTGAGTTACGTTTGACTATTCGTCTTATTCAAAATATTTTAAAAATTATCATAAATTTTTAAATGATTAGTTTCATCACTAAAGCAAGAAAAGAGGGGAGGGTGGAGTGGAGTAGCGGGAGGAAGGAGGACGCGTGGAGTGCCTTTTGTCGGGTTGCTGTCGATCTGGACACGCTTGCCACACTGGTTCACCGAGGCTCCCTGTTCTCACGCCTCCGAGTCGGGACGACGCAAACCGATCGACGCGGCGTCTCGCGGCCTATATATATACTCCCGTTGGCGCGAACGACCCTGATCAGGCAATCATCTGGCGGGTGCCGTAGCTAGCTAGATCGATCGATTTTTCTCGGCGGCGCCCACTTCATGCGCGGCGACTCTGCAGGCCGGCGGCGCAGTCGCGGGAAACGTTTGCGCGCGCGCGGAGGAGCAGTCTCATGGCGGACCGCGAGCACCACGAGGAGGATTGGTAAGTTTTCTATACCTACGCATGATTTTTTTTTTTTGACGTGCATGTATACCTACGCATGCTACCTGCACTCTTCGATCGGTTTCACCTTCCAGTACCTATGCTGATATCAGATCAGATAAAAATTTACCGGTCCACGCCATTAACTATTGGACACGCAGGATTCGGATCTCATACAGAAAGAAAATGATCTAAATGATTAGGACTAGTGTTATGCATGGCCCCCCCGAGTTCATCGACCCCACCGTGTTCATCGACATAGGTTTCTTCCAAACGGCCGGGAGATGGTCTTTGGCGGTGGCTTAATTATCATGGTGGAACAGATGAGCCAATGAGCGATAGATGTTGCCCTAAACGTACACAACAACTTTAGTGGTAGTAGCGAGGGCGTTTAGAGGGCATTAGATGACCGAGCTCTTGTGGTATATATAGTTCGTGAAAACAATCACGCGTAGATGACTCTTAGGGGCACCTTCTAAACTATTCTTAGTTTTGTTCCTTTTTTTAAAAAAAAACTAGTAGTTTTTTTTTAAAAAAAAAAATCTGGAAGGAAGGATGCAAGTCTCAGTGGTGATACTACTATGAAGAAGGGGACACATTCTGACAATAGCCATGAAGAAAACTGAAGTATCTATATCTAGTTTAGGCCAAAGGGGTCTTGGTTGAGTGGCTAAGACTTCCGAGCGGCACTCCTCAGGTCCCGAGTTCGATTCCCGGTGGGAGCGAATTTCGGGCGGAGGTTAAAAAAATCCCCTCGCCTCTCCCCTGCGCAAAGCATAGGTCAAGATCCGGCCGGAGGTCGGGACTGGGTAACGGTGCGGCCCAACCTGGGGGTTGTGGCAGTGGTCGCCGGCCCATGTCCAGGTCGATTCTCACTCGGTTATACGGGTCCCTGTGTAGGCCGGGGGAGGGGGGTTCGGGGGTTTTCTCGACCTGTGTGAGTAGGTTGATCCCTATAGTATAAAGCCCGGGGGCGCGGTCAATACCCCCCGCAGGTCGAGTTTTTATATCTAGTTTAGTGATGGACAAGTATGTAATATTAAACCATGATTTACTCCCTTCATATTTATTATGATGTTTGGACAAAAAAATGTATGTTCATTTTTTACCTCAACATGTTGTCCTAAAATATGTGTCTATAAGGTTCATCGGTGGTAACTTTATAATTACAGAGTTTAACAAGAAACTAAATGGCTGTTTAACTATGTAACCCCATTGACTTTTCTCAATACATTTAACTGAAACAAATATTTAAGTTCAGCTATAAGAAAATTAATATAAATGTAGAAGCGAGCTGAATGAATATTTTTGAACTAGAAGTGAATTAACTTTTAACCTTCGCTTGTTGTCTTGTACTAACTATGCAATGCAATTGATTTTTCTTTCTTTGATGTGTATATATGATCACTACTGTCTACTAAATAGCTATTAAATGTATGACATCACGATGAGCTATTCAAAAAATTCTAGATATATGATTTTTTATGTTTCCTAATTCAACATTTTCTAAACTATTGAGAGTTAAAGTTTTGAAATGTTACTTCATCTTGTTCAACGTGTCATGCGAGGGTATCAATTTTTTTTATATAAACTGATTTAAAATTGCAGTAGTTAATCTGCATTATGTAAATAGTGGTTACAATTCACTCGCTGCTCATGTCTCATACTGGTGCGTTTTGGTAGTGGGAGCTATCACTTAACTGAGCAAACTTGCCCAACCCATCTACGCCCTGCTTGCAACATTTCAGGCCTCTTTGGTGTGCATAAAAAAATGCTTATCGAGTAGCTTTTTTTTCTTTTTGCGAGACGCTTATCGAGTAGCTTTTGAATCTGAATTATGGCATTGCTCCGGTAGTTGTCAGTTTTTGGGCGCGCGTGTTTTGCTGTTGAAGGCGAGCTGAATTGGCTCTCCAAGCGCAAGGATTCTCTGGCCACGGCAAGTTAGTGGGCCCTCAAAAGCCAGTTTATTTTGCTTGTTCAATCGAACCCTTTTGCCCTCGAACCAAAAATTCCCCAGACCCTCGCCGTCCAAAATCTCCCCAACCTCCACCACTCGCCGTGCCCGCCGTCGGCGGCACTGCACGACGCCATGTCCGTCGAGGAGTGCTCCATCCCGATCCACTCTCCTTTCCGCGAGCGCGCGTCATTCCGGAATGCCGGTGTGCGTTATGGGTCTCTCCCCTCCTTGCGCGAGCTCGATTTGGTCGAGACCGCTATCGCCTCCGGCGGGGCACCGCATCGGCGGCGTACGGGGAGGTCTTTGGCGGCGCCGCCGGTTCACGCAACCGCACCCTGAAGATCCTGAACCGCCACATCGCCGTTCCGCCAGAGGGCGCCGCGGCACCCCTTGCTCCGCTGCCCGACACTGTGCCCCGCCACCACATTCAGACGCTGTCGATGGGCGGAAAGGTTTCTTGGGACGACTCCGGTCTCCATCTTCTGATGCCGTCGTTGTATGGAATCTCTCTCATGTTTCATGCTAGTAAATTTGCCCTAATTATTTCGTTTCTGGGATCGTATACCATAACTGTAATGGATTATAGTGCTGTGCCTTTGTGTTTTAACATTCCAATTAATGTTATGTGATCTGATGCCTAACTTGAGATTACCACCTTAGAGCAAATTTTTCTGTGTTATGTTAAATCTGCTGAAGTTATTAACTATTTAATCGTGCCTTACTTAGCATTATGCTAATTATCTGTTCTGCCATGTTCTGGTTCAGCTGCAAGGAGAATTTTCGTGGCTGGGGCAGTGCTGAACCCTCCTCTGTAATAACACTGCAACAACTCAAAGATGCGTTGCCGGGGAAGCCAAATCAGTCCCAACCTTCTGAAGTTGCAGTCTCGCGGACAGCTCCAAGGGCTAGGTATCCAAGGTAAAGCTCCTAGCCTCTTGTTTTGTCTTTTGATTTACCATGCACTTGGGCATTTGCATTTGTCTACTGATTTTTGAAGGAAGTATTTAAATGTGATTGTTTGTGGTATCTAAAAGGGAACTAGAACATGCAGCCACTTGATCGTTTTGTTCATGTATCCTCACAAATTAATTTAGTTACACCCAGAAAGGTCTCATGTAGTATGTAACTGGGCTAATGTTACACACATGAGCTTTTTCTAATTATAAGGCTTCGTATATGGTCTTGATCCTCGTTTTGTTATGACATAGGAGTAAAGCCGGTTGGGCTTCAAAGGGAAGGAGCACTCCCGAGTACAAAAGGGATGATCATTCTTGGCGGTTTCAGCACTCAGGACAGGCTACAGACAGCATAATACGTGATTATAAAGCTGCCTATCTAGATCCAACTGTTGTCCATCCACAAAAGAAACAGAAATCTCCAGAGGAAAGGAACGCAATCGAGAAAAAAGAGCTGCACAAAGAAAACAGGCCCCACTACGTCACGCTGAGACAGCATTGCGTAAATATAACAGAGCAAATAACACCAAGGTGGTTACTTCTCCTGCCCCCTTCCCCCTCCTATCTCTCTCTGCGTGTGTGGCAACTATATCTGATTATTAATCCTCTGTTTTGTTTTTCAGTTTGAGCTGGTGGAGATAACAGCGATGTGTCCATTTTTTGAGTTTGGTGGGGGCTGCTATCATTACAAACTTCAAAGCAAAGCCTGAGAACCATCACTCTGCAACAAACAAGCTTTTCTTTTCTTCGCTGAAATTAATTATTTTCCTCAGAGTGAGAATGATGTGCTGGTGTGCTGTACAGTTGGAGAGGAAGATGCAGGTATTATTCCCTTGCTTATTCACTGTTTTTCTGATGCTCGTAACTGTTTCTTGTAACGTCATAGCTGTAACTGTAACCCATGTTTTAAGAAGTTCTTAAGAAGGAACTTTGCATAAACATATTTGTTCTACCAATTTCGCTTCATGAAGTATACTTTCACTTGCCATACTACAATACTGCAACAACCTTAACAAACAGGATGCAGCAGTTAAACGAAATGTGACTTCCATAACAGAAGTGGTCCAATGATAATCACTTTACTTGTATACACAAGATTATATAGTGTGCTCTGTCATTACATAAATATCGCCTGATTAGTGGCATATTTTGCTTTGTTTAAAACTATTTTATATCTTTATTTGGATTTTCAGCCTAACATTCAGCTTAACCCTTCTATGTAGGTCATTGCTACGCCTGCAAGAACGTCAGCCCATGATGGTTCATCATCAAGTCGTTTGTATGGTGGTGGCAATACCACTGCGATAAATTATCCTGAAGACAGCTCAAGCTCGGATAGTGATTATTAGCATCTTGTGAAGCTCCAGCAATACTGACTAGGTCTGGTTATGTATGGTTAATCTTTAGTGCCTGGCAAGCTATGGTTAATCTTTAGTGCCTGGCAAGCTATTGTCCATCATACTTGTTATGGATTTGTATCGTTTTACTATAAATTTGTATAGTTGTTACGGAATCTCTCTCATGTTTCATGCTAGTAAATTTGCCCTAAATTTATTTCATTTCTGGGATCGTATACCATAACTACCCTAACTGTAATGGATTATAGTGCCATGCCTTTCTGTTTTAACATTCCAATGAATGTTATGTGGTCTGATGCCTAACTTGAGATTACCACCTTAGAGCAAATTTTTCTGTGTTATGTTAAATCTGCTGAAGTTATTAACTATTTAATCGTGCCTTACTTGAGCATTATGCTAATGATAGTTCTGCCATGTTCTGGTTCAGCTGCAAGGAGAATTTTCGTGGCTGGGTCAGTGCTGAACCCTCCTCTGTAATAACACTACAACAACTCAAAGATGTGTTGCCGGGGAAGCCAAATCAGTCCAACCTTCTGAAGTTGCAGTCTCGCGGACAGCTCCAGGGCTAGGTATCCAAGGTAAAGCTCCTAGCGTCTTGTTTTGTCTTTTGATTTACCATGCACTTGGGCATTGCATTTGTCTACTGATTTTGAAGGAAGTATTTAAATGTGATTGTTTGTGGTATCTAAAAGGGAACTAGAACATGCAGCCACTGATCGTTTTGTTCATGTATCCTCACAAATTAATTAGTTACACCCAGAAAGGTCTCATGTAGTATGTAACTGGGCTAATGTTACACACATGAGCTTTTTCTAATTATAAGCTTCGTATATGGTCTTGATCCTCGTTTTGTTATGACATAGGAGTAAAGCCGGTTGGGCTTCGAAGGGAAGGAGCACTCCCGAGTACAGAAGGGATGAACATTCTTGGCGGTTTCAGCACTCAGGACAGCTACAGACAGCATAATACGTGATTATAAAGCTGCCTATCTAGATCCAACTGTTGTCCATCCACAAAAGAAACAGAAATCTCCAGAGGAAAGGAATGCAATTCAAAAAAAAGAGCTGCACAAAGAAAACAGGCCCCACTACGTCACTCTGAGACAGCATTGCGTAAATATAACAGAGCAAATAACACCAAGGTGGTTACTTCCGCCCCCTTCCACCTCCTATCTCTCTCTCTGCGTGTGTGGCAACTATATCTGATTATTAATCCTCTGTTTTGTTTTTCAGTTTGAGCTGGTGGAGATAATAGCGATGTGTCCATTTTTTGAGTTTGGTGGGGCTGCTATCATTACAACTTCAAAGCAAAGCCTGAGAACCATCACTCTTCAACAACACAGCTTTTCTTCGCTGAAATTAATTATTTTCCTCGGAGTGAGAATGATGTGCTGGTGTGCTGTACAGTTGGAGAGGAAGATGCAGGTATTATTCCCTTGCTTATTCACTGTTTTTCTGATGCTCGTAACTGTTTCTTGTAACGTCATAGCTGTAACCCATGTTTTAAGAAGTTCTTAAGAAGGAACTTTGCATAAACATATTGTCTACTACAATTCGCTTCATGAAGTATACTTTCACTTGCCATACTACAATACTGCAACACCTTAACAAACAGGATGCAGCAGTTAAACGAAATGTGACTTCCATAACAGAAGTGGTCCAATGATAATCACTTTACTTGTATACAGTATACATAAGATTATATAGTGTGCTCCGTCATTACATAAATATCACCTGATTAGTGGAGGTAGTGCATATTTTGCTTTGTTCAAACTATTTTACATCTTTTTTTTTTTTCAGCCTAACATTCACCTGAACCCTTCTATGTAGGTCATTGCTACGCCTGCAAGAACTATCGGCCTATGATGGTTCATCCATCAAGTGGTGGTGGCAATACCACTGCGATCAATTATCCTGAAGACAGCTCAAGCTCGGATAAAGTGGCTAGGTCTGGTTATGTATGGTTAACCTTTGGTGTCTGGCTCTAGCATAGTCCCCAACTTGTTATGGTTTTGTATCGCTTTGATATATATTGAGTATTTAACGAACAATTTTTTTTTTGGAAATGTGGGCACATGGTGCAAAAAGCTATTATTGGAAATGTCATGAAATTATAAGGATGGTTGTGTACTTAATAATTATACCATATCTTGAGTTTACCTGATTGTTGTGTCATGTACACTGAAAAGCATTAGAAAAAGCATATCTTCTATATCCCAATGCGGTTGCGTTCCTCCAATGTGAGACAGTCCATGTTGGTAAAAAAAGTTTCCACCTTTGGATAAAAAAGCAACGATAAAGATTAGCAATCGCGTTCATCGTAACACTGTAAAATCTGCTTCTGTAACACGGTAAAAAATAAGTCACAACTTCTATCTTTAGTTCTAGACTTTGATGTACCTAAGCCGTTTGCTGAAATGCCAACGTGCATACGGAATAGTTAAATCAACAGGCTGACATTATCTCAAAGGCATCATAAGAAATACTGGTGTTTCTTTGTATCGTGTTGGAAATAGCTTTCCAATAATGGGTTTAATGAATTATATCGCGTTCTTTGTCCTCAGTCAAAGAATACTTAGGTCAGTTACCTCTCTTGTAATCTGTCACAATATTACAGGTATCAGAAACGGCACTGTTATTATTTGCTTGCAACATGCTGTACATAGGTTTACACTTTTATGCCATTGTCGTGGGTGGGATTGGAACCCTGCAGGTCCTGAGCATGCAAAAATTGGAGCTGGTGTTCTTGTAGCCAACTAGGACAACTACAACCCGAAGTCATTTGATTAAAAAAACAACATGACGTGCAGCCCATTGCAGAAATTTCCACTATAATAAATGATTTTACGTGGAAAATTCTCCTCAAAATGAGATGTAATAAAAAACCACTGGTTCAATGCAGCACACTGCCGAGCTTTCCATTATAAATGATGACACAATCATACAAGCAGTCTTTCTAGCATCTCTAGAGATTTCAACAAAAAAAATGAACACTGCTAATGTAAAAGCCATGTATAATCCGCAACAACCACGCTACATATCAAGACTGAGCTAACAAGAGGTGTCCACTTCAGGAAAAAGAAGCTGATTATGTCATGACAACCTTCAGATTTCGGGTCATAACTAAAGAACTAAACGGGTCAAAGATATAGCCTAAACTTGGTAGGGACTTATACAAAAGAGTAAAACCGCTAAATCTGGCAACCTGATAACAGACTATATTCTGCACAGTGATGAACCACTGCAACCCAAACCAACAAATTCTCTCTGAAACTTGATTTTCCTAACACTCTAGTCTTTGTAGAGCTGCACCTGAAGCAAAACTTTCTTGACTAAACTTTGTTTACTACCTTTCTAGGTCTGAAGCAAAAGATCTAAAATGTTCCTCCCCAGACATTTTCATCCTTTTGAATCTTGTTATCTTGGAGAAAAAATTACCAATATTCTTGTTCTGAGCATATTGTTGGTATTGAAATGAATGCGCTTTTTGCAGATGCAGCACTACCACTGTCCTGGTGCAAAAAACAACTTCAGCTTAGAATAACCCTTTCAAAAATAAATACAAAAGTTTGAAGAAATGTGATCACTTATGTTGCATCATGTCATCACGGTACGTGCACATTCAGGAAAAGTAAACAGAAAATGTCCATTTTTTAAAGAGTAAACTAGTTATGTACTTTTCTTTTTTTGAATTGAACTAGTTATCTACTTGATATCACTAAATCAGATTCAAATTTATGAACGAGGGCATCTGATAAGTTCAATTATGATTTTTTGCTTGGGTAAAAAAAAAATTTAGATTCTTTGTTTTCAAAAAATCATTTACAACTTACTATTTATTATCAGTAACTTTTTCAAGTTTTGCCATTATATTTTCTTAAAAGCAGCTACGTTCGATGAGGAATATCAAATTTTACAAACAGGCAAAAAGTCAAAGATAATAAAGGGAAAACAGCAGCCAGAGGCGATGAAACAAGAAGCGCAGGTCTGCACTTTCAGATTTTGAAATAGCATAAGGGGGTTTGCATATGAACCTCTTTTACCTTATGAGGGAAGTTTCCTGTCATGTATTCATTACTTGAAATCTCGGAATTATGGATTATAAGAGCCTAGAAGAAAACATATGTCCAAGAAGAAACTTGCACTAAATTGTTAAGGGAATGTCAGAATGTGTGTTCTTCAGATAATGCAGTGAATGGGATACCAAACAAAACATGAGCGACTTCATTGAGGAGATTAGGGTATTAACAGGGGCAGTTAGTATTTGGAATTGGAGAATAGTACAGAACAAACAGGGAAGTGTCTGTTACCTTGTATAAACATGAAGAGGATCGATAGTAGGTGGAAGTTGGAGAATATTACAAGCAGACAAGCAGTCTTCCTTAGAACTTCTAGAAGTTGCACCAGAAGCTGAAAAACGTGAATAAACATGAATTACCACAAACTAATGAAGGGCAAACAAGAGGTATATCCACTTCAGTAAAAAGAAGTTGCAACTCAGACCTGATACTTTCAGATTTATCCCATAAGTAGCAGGCCAGATTTCAACTAACATTAACTTGAGAGGAACTCGTACCAAATAGTTCATACTGATGAACCTGAAAACCAAAAGCCAAAAAGGGGAATTATCATCCCTACTCGACAGTCGACACGGTCGAAAAAGGAACAACAGCCAAAACTAAAACGCTGAACTGCACATTGTGTATACCGCATAGTTATGGCCTTATTATGGGATAATAAAAGAAGCATATACCAGTTTCTCGTCATGATGGAATATACAGGTCTACATGTTCGTACTTGAAGTCAATATACATCCTGTGCAGATTATAAGATGGTAGAAGGAAACGAAGAAACCTGCACACAGTTGGTAAGCAAACGTGTATTGTTCAGATAACTCGGTACATGGGGTGTCAAACAAAACTCGGGCAACGACTTCACATTCACAAGGTTAGGTAATGAACAGGGCAATTAGTTGGAGGAATTTGGAAAATAGAGCAAACAGGGAAGAGTTTGTTACCTTAGTTTAGTCGTCGGTTGACACGATTGGTATTGTTCCTTTCAGCTTCCGGCACTGCCTCTTTAGCTTCTCGCTGCTCCTTCTGACATCCAGTGTTTGAAGTGACTCGGGAGGCTGCCCATGTGTAGCGAATGGATGGCAGGGCATTTCTTGATCACTATTTTTGTCAGTGAACTTGGAAGGGTGTCCTTGGGTAGTGACCGGAAGGCATGGCAGTCCCATACTTCTAAATTCAGCAACGAACTAGGGAGGGTGCCCATTGGTAGCGTTTGGATGGCCGGACAGCTCCAAATATATAATTCAGTCAGTGAACCTGGGAGGCCGCCCTTGGGTAGCGAACCAATGGCCGGACAGCTCCAAATATATAATTCAGTCAGTGAACCTGGGAGGCCGCCCTTGGGTAGCGAACGGATGGAGTTGCAGTCTATGATCCATAACCCCTTGAGGTTAGGAAGCCCACTTAACCCTGCTGGCAGGGACTGCAGCTTAAGACACTCATCAATTCGAAGCTCCTGGAGGGAGGTGAGCATCTGAAGAGCGTCTGATTGCTCTCTTGTGAAGTGCTCCAGGTCAGGGAACTCAAAGCGTAGCTTGGTGAGGGAGGAGGAAAAGTGGCCACGGATGGGCGCCGCAGGGCATCCGGATTCCCCATTTGTTTCAAGCGCCTGCATGATGCGTGAAGCCTCCGAGCAATCAAATATGTTGGTCGATCGACGGAGTTCTAATTCTCTGAGATGATTGTGGGCGAGGAGGTGCCATATGTCATCGGATCTTACACACTCACAATCCGATAGTTTCAATTTTGTCAGGTTTGAGAGAGGAGTCAGTGTGAACATATCATCCTTGACGCCACCAAGTTCGAGGCACTGAAGGGAGGTGGGGAAAGGGCAATAAGAAGTGAAGCTCGAATTGGTGGGTAGAAGCTTGGGGCAATCTTGTATAACCAGTGATGTGAGGGAGGTCTGACTCTGGAGCGAACTGGAGCAGAGCCTCACATCTGGGCAGCGGATAATCGACAACTCATTTATTTGAAGAGGCATGAGCAGCAGTCCTTCCGCTGCAGCTTCTGTTTCCTCTGCTCCACTTTTCTGCTTATCACAATCCCATAGTTGCAACTTTGAGAGGTTAGGGAAATAAGTGATCAGTTGTGTCAATTCCTTGCCAGTAACACGACATTCACCAACACTGAGATGCTCAGCTGGAAACTTGAATTGTGCATCGTTCTCAGGTTCAGTCGGCCATAATGCTACTGCAGTCACTCATATCAAGGGTCTTCAGAGATGCTAGCATCTGCAGGTGATCTAAAGCACCGGAGGACATTGATGAATATTAAACTTATTTATGTCTTTCAAACTACTTAAATCCAACACATTCCAAAGTTCTTGATCAAAAGTATCCCTTCTGAAGTTAACACTAATATATTGTTGATTTTTCATGTATAAATGTAGTCAATACTGGTACCCACCTTCAACAACGTGACACTGTGCAGAGCGCTACTCCAGGGAATTTGTGGAACTGTGACCAGGTTTGCACATTCCGAAATATATAAATGCTGTAGCTTGGGAAACATGGTCCTGTTTTTCTCTTGTTGCTCTTGAGGGCTGGTATAATGTCTAAATGGCAATTCTATAAGTTCCGAACAGTCACTGATGGTGAGTTTCTCTAGATGCGAGAAAGGGTTATTTGTACACCATTTTTTCAGAGCTGATATGTTAACCAGTTCTAGCCTTTTCAGACTCTTGAAGATTTGGCCTGCATTGCACGACCGCTCTTTGCCAACCATCAACAAGTCTCCTAGACGTGGAAGACTTTTCCAGGCCACATCAATCAGACAAAGGCATTCCAAATTCTCAATGGAGTGGTCTCTACCTAGCCAAGCAGGGTATGTCCCCCCTCCATGTCCTCTAATGCACACCTCTCTAATATTATTGTGTGGTTTAAGGTTTTCAAGAATATCTTCTTTGTCTTTGTTCCTCTCAGATCCATTAGTATCCCAATGTAATAGTAACCGATTTAAGTGATGCATCTGGACCAAGTTTGCTTCACTGACTTCTGTAGCTGATTCTACCTTTTCAAGGTTATAAATTTCTAGTGACCCTTGGAGCTGTGGTAATTGACCCAACTGATTCAATTCAAAGCCCTGCTCTTCTCGTTTCACCTCAAATCTCTTTAACTCTTGTATAGATTTTAGTTTCCCAACATCATAAATTCCAGAGTGGCACATATCATCATCCACATCAAAATGACGAATTTTCACAAGATTGCTCATCTCTCTTGTAGAACCAGAATATTTGCATTGTTTTAGATCAAGGACCAACAAGTTATAGAATCTTGCGATGCTACTGGAGATACTTTTTTCATTATATTATTTCCCATGATCCTTAAGTAGCGAAGGTGGACAAGTTGTGAAAAACTGTGCAACAGATCCTCCACATCATAAGATGCTCCAGACAAAAAAATGACACGAAGGGCTTTTGCTTCTCCCAATATATCACCAAATGGTTTGCAAAAGCTTCCATGGTAATCTCCAAATAAAATCAGAGTCCGTAGGTTTTCAGCTTTCAATCTTTTACCAAGTGTATAAAGGTCCTTTTTACAACTTTCAAAGGTGCCTCTATCCTTGACAGCTTCATCTTCTATAATGATTGACAAGTGACGTATGGATGCAGGAATATGTATGGACCTCAAATTTGAACTTTTTAAGCTAAGACATTCATATGCTGAAACATTTACTGCCAAGTCATGCAGCAGGTCATGGATAACATAATAAGTATGACCATCCTCTTTTTCCTCCTCCTGGAAGAATCCATGGTTAACCAAGCCTTTCAAATAATCTAATCCAATATCTTCAATCTCTTGGTTTGATTGTCCGGACCTAACAGCCCTAGTCCTATCCATAAGTAAATTAACTCTTTGCTATCAAATTCATAATCTTCAGGGAACAAAGCACAATGTGAAAAACACTGCTGTAGATTAATGGGAGATAGTTGTAGCTAAGCTTTAACGCGGGCATAATGTCATCATCATTAGTCTGAGATTCCCATTCTTTACTGTCAAGTACTCTTGTCCAGTATTCTAGTGTAAGTTCACTTTTCAGTAATCTACCAACAGTTTTCACAGCAAGAGGGAAACCTTTCAGTCTCTTCACTATTTGCCACCCAACATCATGCAAATCAGTACGCTGTTCCCATAATGATTGCTGGTCACCAAACACACAAGCTCGGAAGAAAAGCATGCAATCTTCTTCTTTTAGACGTTCCAATCTTAAGGGAGGAGCCATTGTTGTAACCATTTGTGCCACCCCTAGAATTCGTGTTGTGACTATAACCATATTACCTTTTGTTCCTCCTTTCCTAAACAGAGCAAGTAGTTTTTCCACTCATCCTCGTGATATGCCCATATATCATCCAAGACAAGCAAGAACCTTTTGGACTGTAATCTTTTTTCAACAAGATCTTCAGCACTTGCATTTCCCTTTTCATTGTCAACCTCAGGGATTTGTTTCACAATTTCTTGCGCCAACCTATTTGCATTGAAATTCTGAGAGACACATATCCATATTGGGACTTGGAAGTGGCTCTTAACTTCATTGTAGATGTGTTGTGTGAATGTTGTCTTGCCAAGACCCCCGGGACCAACTATTGAAAGCACAGTAAGGTCACTGTCACTATATTGACCATGGTTAATACCATTAACAAGATTATTTTTCAGGTCATCCCTCCCATATAATTTAGGCTCTATAATCTGTGATGTCGTATTTCTTACTTGGTTCAAGGCATTGCCCTGCAGGGTTGTGGTGCTGTTGGAGGCAATCAAGTCCAGTTTGTGAATGGCAGATCCCAACAGCTCTATATCAAGAATGGTGGATACCTTGGCACATATCGGCTTAAGCTGTTCTGCTATCTCCGCCATCCGGTTGGACAGTTCCACCCTATCAAATTTCAGTTTTGGTCTCCCATGATGTTGGCACACAGCAGCGCACGAGCACGAGGATAGCATCAGCTTACTGGCGACGGCCCTCGCCGTGTGGCGAGCGTTGAGGACGAGGCCTCCGACGAGACCACGGGCCTCGGCGTCGGTGGTCTCGTAGGTTCCCTCGAGCTCGTCCTGGATGCGGAAATACTCCAGCTCGTCCAGCACGTCGTCCGCCCTGTACGCCTGGTGCCGGAGCTCCAGCAGAAGCTGCCCCAGCGCCGGGCTGCGGATGTCCCGGCCGCGTGCGTTGTCCAGCACCGCTTGCGCGTAGAGCAGCTCCAGCTTCAGGGCGCGGACGTTGGGGCCGAGCTCTGAGCTGGCCGCCCAGGACTCAAGAAGGCCGTCCGTCACAGGGCTAAGAGCCCTGCCCACCACCCAGCGAGCGGCACCGATGGCAATCTCCATGGATCCTCACAGCAAGATATCTGAGGACAGTAATACTGCAAAGAAAATACAATTAGCTACTCGTTGTTACATAATATTTGTGGAGGAAGCAAGAGACGGTAAGGTCTACTTACGCAAGCGGCCGGAGTTCCGGCCCTGCCAGACGAGATCACCACCGGAAAGTCAGAGCGCGAGGCGGAGGTGGACGGTCAGTGTGTCGGAACCTGCCCAAGAATTGCCGGCGAGCAAATGGCACATATGTGGAGGTCCTGGTGGAGGAGGGAACAAAAATACAGGGGTGATCGAGCTGCTACACCTATACACTTAACGTTACATGACGATTAGGCAAGTCACATGTGGAGGTTCCCATTTGTCCCTCTCCTTCTTGTGCAAAGCGATCACATATGCATGGAGGAGGGTCCTTGCCTCTTTTGCCTTTCTCTTTCTTGATGCTCTTTCTGCAAGCGAAGGATTTGGCAGGGCTTTTGTTTATCTCACGCGACAATGGCTTTACGCGACGAACCTATTCCAGTTTCGTCTTTATATCCACCCAACGATGCCTCACAGCAAGCGGAGTAGCGTGCAGCACTGAATGAGGGATGACATGAACTGAACGTCAAGCTGTTCGGAGTACAGATACCGTCCAAACTAAGCGATATTTCAGCGGCTCAGAGAGTTTTTCCAAATCTAATATTGTCTTAACAAATGATAGCAGTGTGTGCATTGATATCCGTATGAAAAATGTTGATTCTTTAAGTGCAAGCAAGGATCTTTTGGAATTGGCACCATGTAATAAGCTGTGTGAAAAGCTCCAATAACTATAACCTTCAGGTTTTGAGCATATGGTTCCACTCAAAGCATTATTGGATTCCAAAGCATATTATCCTCGTTCAAAAAGTCTTAAAGTTCCAAAGCAGCACAGAAAAGCAATTCCACAAAGCACATGGGTACTCAAAGTATTGGATTCCAACGTTTCTTGTCATGACAATACCATGGGAATGGGATTTGCCAGAGTTCAAAACAATAAAAGATGAAGAATTCTTTGTCGTCGCTACAAGAAATATGCTGATGAGTCACAAAAATGAGTTTTGACAAGAAAACTGTAGGAGTAGAGATTGGCCGCAAAAACAAAAAAGTAGGAGTAGAGATTGGTCGCACAAGAAAAAAGGTAGGAATACAGATACCGTCCAAACTAAGCAATATTTCAACGGCGGCTCCAGGGAGTTTTTCCAAATCTAATATTGTCTTAATAAAGGATATCAGTGTGCACTGATATATTTGCAGTACAGACTACAGACACCGCTCGACTTACCGATTTTTCAGCGGCTCCGGGAGTTTTTTCAAATGTAATATTGTCTTAATAAATGATAGCAGTGTCAATTGATATCTGTATGAAAAATGTTGATTCTTTAAGTGCAAGAAAGGATCTGTCGAATTGGTTCCACTCAAAGCATTATTGGATTCCAAAGCGTATTATCCTTGTTCAAAAAGTCTTCCAAAGCATACTGTCTTCACTGAAAAAGCAATTCCATAATGCCAAAGCACATGGGCACTCAAATATTGGATTCCAACGTTTCTTGTCCTGTCAATACCATGGGAATGAGATTAGCCAGAGTTCAAACAAATAAAAGGTCAAGAATTATTTGTTATCGCTACAAGAAATATGTTGATGAGTTACAAAAATGAGTTGTGACAAGAAAACTGTATTATACCTATCCCCGCACTAGTACAGATCTGCTGATTTATGACGAAATTACTGTAGACATGTCACTATTTTGGGGGTTTTCCCGTTTTCGGCGGCCAACTTTTATGACGTTTCCTTTCCGCGTTTTGTCACTAAAAATACCAAAACAACCCGTTTTGTGACGAAAAGGCGTCACTGTTGCCATTCGGGCCCACGGGTCGGATCGTTTATGACAAAAACTAAGCGTTACTACATACCGTTTTCATTCCAGGGTTTCGCTTGCCCGCATCCTAGTCAGCACTCAGTGGACTCACATATTCGTCACCGAGGGAGGATTTCGCCCGCCCGCATCCTAGTCGCACATAGTGGACCCACATATTCGTCCCAGAGGGGGGATTTCGCCCGCCCGCATCCTAGTCAGCACATAGTGGACCCACATATTTGTCACCGGAGGGATTTCGCCCACCGCATCCTAGTCAGCATGTTATGGACCCACACATCAGTCAAAACACGTCCTTTGCTAGAGGATTTCCCGCCACACATCCCAGTCAGCATAACGTGGACCCACACGTCAGGCACTGTTCGTCATTAAAAATAAGGAAATATGCCCACAGTCATCCTAGTAAGCACATGACGGACCCACACGCATCCCAGTCAGCATATTGCGGCCCCACGTCAGGCAGTATTCGTCATTAAATTGTGCCCACGCATATCCTAATCAGCACAAGGCGGACCCACACGCACCCAGTCAGCATATTGTGGACCCACACGTCAGGCACTATTCGTCATTGAAATAGGAAAATATGCCCACAGGCATCCTAGTCAGCACATGGTGGACTCACACGCATCCCAGTGAGCATACTGTGGCCCCACACGTCAGGTAGTATTCGTCATTAAATTGTGCCCACGCATATCCTAATCAGCACATGGCGGACCCACACGCATCCCAATCAGCATAGTGGACCCACACGTCAGGCAGTGTTCGTCATTAAAATTTGGAATTAAGCCCCGCATATCCTAATCAGCAAGCGAACCCACAGGCATCCTAGTCAGCACATTGTGGACCCACACATCAGCACCGTTCGTCACTGTAAACAGGGGATTATACCGCGCATATCCAAATCAGCACATAGCGGACCCACATGGACCCACACGTCAGGCAGTTTCGCGGAGAATCATGCCCGACATGTGGACCAATTCAAATTCCGTACCGAATGGCCCATGTACCTAACAAAAAAAAGAAAAAAAATCCAGCCCATGTACAGTACATATATTTAGAGGGAAACATTAGGTGGGCTGCCGCCTGTAGCGATGATTGGACCCGTCGTTTGTCCGGTGTTGTATCTGATCGGCCTTCCCTTACCCGTCTGTAGTCCGATGCTCGTTCGCTCCGCCTCTATCTCATCCGCGCCGCCGAGCTGCCTCTCTCCCCCTGCGCTGATACAGAGCACCGCACGGCCGGCCTCACCACCTTGTCTCTCCTCCGGCCACCGTAACCCAGCCAGGCACTAGAGAAATAGAGTCACTGCCGTCGTCTTCTCTGCAGATTCGAGACCCCGGCCGCGTAACCCTAGCTTTAGCGTTTCGCCGCCAACGTTTCCGCAAATCCGAGGTCTGCTGCCAGCGATCTACGCTGGGTGGTTCCCCATCGCCCTCTCATCATCTTCTGCAGTGGTGAGACCCCTTTTTTTTTTTTTCCTTTTTCGAGCAATAGACGTACCAAGTTTTTCTTGGCCACTATGTTAGTAATTCATAGAAAAATTCTGACAGATGGCTCGTACCAAGTAACCACGCTCGCTGCGAGGACGGGGTGCTCTCTGCCCTTGTTAGGAACAATCAGCGATCAGGGATGATGCCTGTGGTCACTCATGTCCAGACATCTGGTCCCTAACGAGGCACGAGAGAGGCAGTTTATCTAGTTTATAGCAGATCACTGAGGTTAAGACAGTAGGTACCCAATCGGTCCAATGCCCGCTCCGCTGTCCATTCCGGCACGAGGATTGGACGGTCCAGTCTTCCTGAACAGAGACCTGGAACGACAGATGCCCCGCGGAGGGTTTATAGCAAGAGATGGCATTGCTTAACTGATGTGTACTTTCGGGTCCAGACGATGAGGAGTACACCGAGCAAGAAGAACAACCCCCAGCTGAAGATGAAGCGTGTGGATCGGTGATCGGAGGCGCGGCAGGCAGTAGGAAGATCAGAAGGTTACGCGATGTTACCAGACGATGATTGGTTTCATGGAGACACTGGTTTATTGACTATTACTCAGAAGAGTTTGATGCACTCTCCTAGAATCTGATGAAAGTCAAGCTGTTTCAAACACAGGACATTGGGCTAGAAAGTTCTGAAGAGGGCCTCGGGGGATGCCAACATCTCTTGCATACTTTTGAAAGATTTAGGGTGAGTGATTTAGTTTCACAGCACAGCAGATATGATGTCATGGAATGGGTCGAAGTTTTCTATGCTTACACTTTGGGTCCCTATTGACCGAAGTTATATCTCATTCATCTTTGAGAATCACAGATGCACAATCACAAGAGAGGAGTTAGCTGGACTTCTCGGAGTTGATCTTCACCCCAGAAGGTGTCTCTTAACTTAGCGTATGGAGATGCACTCTCAACCTCGCCATGCTTTGGTCGCTACCAATTTCCCTACACGACGAGACAGGTGATTACGCTTTTTAGTGACGCCCTGACAGTTGAATCATCGTACCGCAACACCTGCCTTGCTTAATCCAGAGGTGAAGGTAGTTCACAGGGGCACTGAGGAGGACCTTGTTACCACGGATCCCCAATGATGAGACCATGACTAGTCTTCAGCAATGGCTTCTTCTTGCATCATGACTGGCCAAGCGTTCTCGACATTGTGGACTTTTTACTTTCTGAGATTGAGGATGTCATCTTTGATGAGATGTTCTTCTCCCCTTCTCGACAGCTGTCGTACGCTCACTTCATATCGCTCTTTCTAAGTCAGATGAGGAAACGAAGGTCCCAAGAGAAGTACATGATGTCATCGTTGTCTTTCCCCCCGTACAACGCCGTCTTCAATAGAGGGCAGACGCCGTGCCAGAGGGACATGATTCATGGCATTGATATGCACCCAACAACTGATCAGTGTGCTGGAGGTAGTCAGGCTAACCTTCAAGTTAACTTGCCAATCCAAACTAAGAGATTGTGTTGGATGTTGCGAGTGGAAGCGATGACGACTACATTGAGCCGCTACCAATGGGAGGCCCACGCAACATGAGGCAAGCGGTTCAGCTCCAAATCAACTGTTCATGAACCGGTGACATCGGCCGCAAGAGAATGGGGGTTGCTTTCGATCGAGCAGGGATTTTTTTTTTTATATGGATCGAGCAGGGATATGATGGCAGAGGTGGTGGTATGGTCCGACTGTCCCGTCCGAGCAGCACCCCTCCAGCTGGCTCGTAGTACTAGTGTACTGTACATATAGTAAATAAAAGGTGAAGTCATTCTTGGCAGGCATATTAATGTGAGTGAATAAAAAAAGCTGGCATCATACTTCGAATAAGCCAATAATTATCAGCCTTAATTTACTCTATCCAAAATATAATAATTATAGGGTCTGGTTAATATCAAAAAATAAATATTTGACTGTAAACTACGAAAATAAATGATCAATTGTACAATATAAAAGGTTCAGTGGTTAAAACTGAAAAACTTATACTTCAACAAAACCCGGGGCCAAGCAGCTGCTCGTGCAAAGTGGTCTTTCCTCTCCCCGTTATTTTCAAGGTTGAACTGCCCAATACACATGTGACGGGGAGGAGTAAAGAAAGACCTTGGGTCAAACTTTATTCTTATCTAAGCTATCTCATAATGTATAATGAAGCTGTATTCTTTCTAAGCTTGATAGAAATACACTTGGTAGCCTAGATAAATGAAGGCTTAATAGTTTATTTTCTTCACCTTGTTCATTTGTTTTTCGCCACATTTGAATTTCTTCTTCACCTTGTTCATAATGCAACATGGCCCTCAGCCAGCGACTATTGCTGCCGGCCAGGGCGCTGTACTCGACTACAGGAGGAGTGAGTACTCCCTTAGGGGCCAGCCATGTTCAAGCTAATCCTAGTCGAGTGTTGTCACTTAGTACACTAGTTGACTTAGTAGATTAAAAAAGGAAAAAGCGGAAGACGACTTGACCCAGCAGTGCCTGTGTCCTGTCGTGATCAAAAGCATTTAGGTTAGGGCCACAGTACTGTCGTGTGCACACAAGATTGTGACGGCAGCAACTTGCGGGCAGCTGAAAGTTTGATGAGCAAGAAGGTTGATGAGTAAGCGGAAAGCGAAATTAAAAAAGTGAAAGGCAAAAGCTCCATTGTTTTGCACCCTGTCGCGGCACTGAGTACTCCATACAACGTAGATTAGGGACATGATCAAGGGTGTTCACATCTAGTTTAGTACTACCTATCGTGGTGAAAGGTGATGAAAATCTTGAACAGGGAAGCAATATTCCTTGTCTCTAGTTGGTTGGTTTCCCTTTCGCCATGACGTGCTCCCGAGCTTTACCAATCGTGATCACAGTCACCATTATTTTTCCCGATCGAGTCCGTGAAGGTTGGTGCCCCAGCATGGAGTGGTTCCCGTACGTAAACTTTGATGAGATGAGATGATTGCCGTACGGTGCAAGGACGGGCCTGTCACTGCAGCTGTACCCGTGGTGTCTGTTGGACGCATCAAAGCTGAGGACGACGAGCACCAGCGACGGACGCTCCGAAAGCGGCAGCAGCAGCGCCTCGCTACTGTACATGCATCGTGTCTCGCAGGATGAGATTGGGCGCAGCATTATTACGACGTGTTCACAGTGAGAGGATCCAGATTCCAGAGTTTGGCAGCTCAAAGGATCTTAATCTCACCGCACTACCGGTTTCATTTGCTGATTAGGCAACATGGCTTTTGGGTATCCGCAGGTAGAGTAGCAAATTATAGAAACCAACTAAACTTCTTCATTCACAAATGATTGTTTTTGCTGGTTTCATTGTCCATGTCAAAGAATTCTATGGATTTGTTGTCTCAAAAGAAAAAAATCTATGGGTTTTAATTGTAACGTACTCGATACTACTACTGCCAGCCTTTTAAGCCGACATATGCATTGCACGTCACAGTGGCAACGTACTCCTTGCTGCAACTGGTTACTGCTCGCATTTCTCACGCAACAATGAATGAGGTAGGTCACCTGTGTGGCGCCGTCCCCCTGCCGAACAAATCTTGATTAATTTCTGTAATGTTGAAACTGACACGACAATCACCGCCAGCGATTAAAGAGAAAAATCTTAAGTGTGCGTTATGCAATTGGGAAATAAAACTAAGATAGAATTCAAAAATACGACAGGAAATCTAGACCGTTAGTTCATCCAGTCTGGTGCGTATCATCCCTGCATTCTCTAATTAAGGGATTGTTTTTCCTGGGCCACAGCGTCCCCGCTGCTGTAAACTTTGATGATTGTCGTACGGTGCAAAGAACGGGCCCTGACAAAGGGCACATGCCGCTGCATCCATGGCGTTCATTGGACGCACCAAAGGCTGAGCAGAGCAGAAGACGACGAGCACCCGCAACGCTCCGAAAGCTAGCAGCAGCGTAGCAGGCCGGCAGCGCTTGCGCTATCGATGACTCTGGCTCCGAAAGCAGTACATGCATGGTCAAGCAGTACATGTCGGTAAGGCCATAAGCATGGCCAACACGGTGAAGCTGGTGACGAGCTTGAGCAAATTCTATGGGAGACCCAACTCAAGCCCCTACTCAACATTGGGGGCTCA
>JAAXCT010003842.1:0-23336 GCA_012490785.1 Eragrostis nindensis
GTGACAATGCCGGAGCTCCGGCAAGGTCCCGCGGTTCGCGGCGAGGATGACGGCCTGCTTCGCGCTGCACGTAATCAACGGCAAGCTGGACCTTGGGGCACCACCTGAGCTGCACGTCGAGGCCATCAGGGACGGCAAGGAGCACAGACCTGTTGCGAGCAATGCCCAGGTCGGCAAAGATTTCCTTGACAAGAAGAAACCAAGGGGCACTGCCATGTTTCTTCTTGTCGGTGGATTATCAATGACTCGCGCCAATGATGCTTTTCTAATAATATAATCTAGCTTTGATTACGGTTCGTTTTCATGTTGAGAATCAGCACGATATACTGTTTTGTCATAAGCTATAGCCGATAAATATGCCCCTTTGTATATGATTGGTTAATAGTACCAACCATGACTTACTAGATTCTTTCATTTCTCTGTTTACATATTACTCCCTAATTTAGGAAAATATATTCAGTTCAAACTTTCAAAGTTAAAACTGACAAAAGAAACACGAAAAAAAGAACTGAAAGGAAAAGTCCTCATGTAAACTTCTTTAATCCTGATTTATATATCTTTTCTCAGTGAGATGTTCTGCTCTCTCCTACAGGATTTTTTTCGGGTCAGACCCACAAGCAGGTTCTTTCATTTGCAATCAAGTAAATAAAAGAAACCTGCTTCTGCTACCTGAGCTCCTCTGCTACATAGTATTCAGTTGCTTGTACCTTTTCAATTATACTGAAAGTTTTTAGAATCCACCAACGCTTAGATGAATTAGAATAGAATGTAGGATGACTGTTCGTGATCAAAACATGCAGTAGGTAGAACGTTAAGCCAGCGAACTGATGCAGCTGCCACTGATATTACATTCAACCGAAGCAAGGGAAAGTACATATTTGCAACGGGCAGGGGCGCGCCAAATGGCGCATCATTTTTCTAGTTACACACTAAAATATTTTGCCGGCTAGGATACCTGCTCTAGCTCCTGCCCACTGGGCAAAAAACAAGGAATAAGATAAACGCAGGCACATGAAAGCTATGTTGCCCGTATACGTGGATACAGATACCGGTACGCGATACGGCGATACTCGGTACCTTATTTTTCCAAAAACAAGGATACGGAGATATGCCAATATATGTAAAAATAAAAATAAAGAAGAGTTTAAATACTAAAATGTGAGAAATAAAAGTTTCATAGACAAAGATGCGCTATAGATTTATATATTCATATGTTGTATAATTATTTAAAAAGAGAAAGGGCGAAATAAAAAAGAACCAACTTTATTTTATTTGTTCCATGAACGAATGCCGGTCGTCTCCTTTCCCGACCTCCCATTCCGCACTCTTTCTCTCTTTTCATGGCGGCCGCGGCTCATCCAGCACCCTCTCTCTCCGTTCGTGCTCCCCTCATCGGCGGTCAAGGCTCATCCTCTCATTCTCCGATGGCCGTATGGTATCTGAGTATCCGATAAGGTATCCGATACCGGGACGTGAGTTTGGCGAAGTATCCGTGTTTCGGAGATGGAAAGAATGGCGCAACACGTGAAATCGTGAAAGAATAATGAGGGTGTTCGTTGGAGGATGCAGTTGCAGTTGCAGTTTTTTGTGAGAGGAACACTGTAGCGGATTCGCGCACTGTAGCAGAACAAGTAGATTGTAGCACAGCAGCAGCAGCAGCCGGAGGAATTCCTCCAGCCGAACACCCTGAATAATGTAATCCAATGGTTGGAATCAAATTAATCGTGGTCGTGGGCGTCGCTTTCCTCCGCTTCTAGAAGCCAAAGACTTTCGCGGGGCGGACTCTAGTGGCTGGGCTTCTAGAAGGAGGCGCCAGCGATCTATCGGATGTATCGGGCACATGCATGTGATGCCCATCAGCGTCGTGTTCCTGCCACCGCACGTAAATGCTTTGCCTTTAATTTGTTGCTTATCCATCAGCGTCGTGTTACCTGATATGAGTACCATCGGTAGGGCCCCAACGGGAGAATCACGGCGCCCGCAGTTTATTTTTTTGTTTCCTCCTGCTCAATTTGCTTTAATTTGGGACATAACGTGTAGGATGTTTTGAAGGAAAAGATATCACGTGAATTTCTTTTTCTTTTTTTTTGCGAAAAATCACGTGAATTTCTTGAGGAGGAGAATGCATGAGAACGCAATACGGGAAAATGTGAGCACCTTGTGCTAAGTTAGGGTGTCATGTAAATACTGTTAATGTACTATCATGGAAACTAGTTACTACAGGTATTAAGCCACATTAAATACGGAACCTTACAAGTGGACGTGCTATTCGAAGTTCGAACATTAGCGACGCGGATGATGGGACTGTTTGGTCTTCGACCGCAGCCCGTCACGCCCAAACTGTGGTGCGCGCAGAGATTTCCCACCGTCACACCCCTTGGATGAAAAATTGACTTGAGAAACTAGTGGCGGCTACGAACTGTTCAGAAAGCAATAGCAACCTTCGAAGTGTCACGGCATAGGCTGTGGCGTGGGAGACCAAGACGAGGAAGCAAACACCCCCGATATGCCGCAGCTGGACGGGAAAACCAAATAAACCGTCTGCTTGGAATGTACTGTATGATTGCTTTGCAGATCCGGCAAAATGAGATAACGTCGATGTCACCGATCGGCTCCGACGCGTCGCCATCAGTGTCCGGTGTGACAGCCCCAGGTCTCTTCTCTCAATCTCATTCCGTCCTTGCCAATGTCCATTGTTGATTGATTGATCGAGGTATAAATACTCGGGCTAAACGTTTCTTAAGCTCCCCAGCCGAGCGCCCAAACACCAAACCAAAGCTGAACTTCGCAGGTCGCTTGTCTCTTAGAGGTCGATGACCACCGTTCAGCAGCCGCGTCCAGCTCCTCGCCGGCCTCCTCCGCCGTCACCACCGCCACCAGCACCGCCGTCACAGGCACCGCCGTCACAGGCGCCGCCTGCGTTCGCGCGGTCGCTGCAGCCTCCGTGCAAGAGGCGCCGCGCCGGTGTCGCCCGCGGTAGCAGGGAGGAGCGAGTGGCGGACTCGTGCTGCCCGACGTCGACGGAGCTCGTGGTGATCGACGGAAGCGACAGCGGCGACGAGGACGGCTGCGGCAGCTGCGTTGACGGCGACGGTGGAAGACAAGATGATGGTGATGAGGAAGTGAGCGGAAGCGCCGTCGTCTGGTGGAGGCAAGAAAGCAGCAGTCGCCGTTGCTTCGTTTTGGCGCGTGGAGTACGGCGACGGAGCACGAACGCGCCGGCGTCGATTGCGACGACGACGAGGAGGAGGATCCGAAGGTGGCGGCGGCGAGACGGCGGGAGGAGGACCGCAAGTTCTGGGAGGCGTGCCTGGCCTCAGGCTACCCCTGAAGCTGCAGGAGCCAAAGGTGTCGTTTCTTCTTGATTGATTCAACAGCTAGCCGCTCCTTCACAAGTCTCTGATTTTGATAAAGCTCCAGATTTGTGCTTGGCGTGTGAATCTGAATGATGAAACAAGGTGGTTACACAGTTGCTTAGGAATCCAGTTACTAACCTGTTTGTTGAGATGCTGCATCCACGTGCTCAAGTGCAGTCACATATAGATTCAGAAAATGTAATAGGGCCTGCAATCACTATACCTTTTTTTCCTTCTGCTGCTCCTTTCACGGGGTGCTCTCCTTGTACAGAGATGGATGCAATGCAAGGAAAATCACGTGCATCACAAAAAGCCATAAAATGTCCATCAGCAACAGCAACAGCGAAAAAAAAGGGAATGCATTATATAATCCAGGTAGCACCTAGCGTATATTTTAGTCAGTGTTGTGTACAGCATAAAGTAAAGCATGTCGCAGAGGCCCGCTTGAGCTCTTCGAAAGGAATTCCTTCCTTCCTCTCACAGCACGGGGCCCAAACGAACGCTTTGGCCGAGATGGGCATCGGCCTGGGCACCTGATGCTCAGGCATCTATTGGCTCTTCAGGTGCTCTAGAACCTCAGAATCTCTTTGATGTCGGTCACCGACTGAGGCAGGGTTAGAAACGTCACTTTCGAGAGGAAACTATGTCCAATTCATATACCCTAACAGCTTTAATTATATGAACTGGCAACTAGAAAATCTGTGGTCCAGTAAGTCAAACAAGTAACAGTATCCCACCAACAAATGAGCATTGCAGAAGATTGCCATGAACCAAACCGGCAGTTATGTTATGCTGACATGATGAAATGATTCCTTCTTGTTTCCAGATTCATATGAAAGGGTCTGGAGAGTAATTAAAGTTCATTTTGGGGAAATTTCAGCAGGGCCGACATGCGAGTCCACCTTTATTTTGTTTGTTGAGAGGTGTCATTGTTATGCAGCTGGATCTCTTTTAGATAAGTTGCTGGGATGACTTCGTCAACAAAGGGGGTCTCATGGTCTAACTCTGGGCAAACATCAATTTCTTGTCACAGTATATTTTGAATCCTTAAATAGAAGGCTGTATTGCATATTTGCTCTACATGTTTACTTAAGTCTAAAAGAAAACAATATGACATTGATACAGAATTGTACCTGAAAAGGAAAGGTAGGCCCCACCAGGTCATCAGAGGAGACCCGATGCTGTTTCACTGGAAAGATCTGGCAAAAGACACCAAATGTGACACCAACAGTTGAAAATGATGAGGAGGCTGTTTCACAATACATGTTTTCCTACTTCGACCTGTCGAAAATCCATTAATATGACAACGAAAAAGTTTTGTACCTGAAAAGGAGAGATAGTTCACATCGGGTCATCAAAGAAGCCTCAATGCTGTTTCGCCATGAAGTGTACTGCTAGAAAGATCATCTTGCAACATACTAATGTGCCGAATGGATTGCCACAGGGATCAATAACTTCTATGTACATTACAATTTGGATAACTTACCATGATTCCGGCAGCTTTCGAGCAAAACAGGGGGCACATTTATTTCATAGGATTCTTCTGCATCAGACTTCTGCTTTTCTTTTAAGGGTCTCACGTCTCAGCAAATCTTCGTACAGATTCTAACACTGAAAGGCAACCTTTTCATAGGCAGAACAAGGCAGCAGAAGCATATAACAATCAATTCTAAACTTTAGTCACCTCAATTACTCTTACCTCTATGAATTAAAAGAACATAAACCATGACAAGGCGTACAGGAAGTCATACGTATGAAGGATATCAGAAAATACGCAACAAGCTATGAGGATCCCTCAATATGCATTCTGCCACAAATTCAGTGTGAGGAAGTCAAGATCAGAAAGCTGACCACATAGTTTCCTGGATGATGAATGATGTTATGAAGACTCTTCAATGCATGTTTGGTTTCCGCCCTTGTGTGAATCTTCCCAGGTGGTCGACATCTAGTGCTTCATAAGATATGGAGATGCCTTTTTCAATAAGCAAAAAGTACTCAGGATATTGCTGCTTCTTAGTTCCGGGAAAAGTCCATTTAAATATCACTTGTATTTACATGTTATATAGTGTGATACAGCAAAAGTGGATAAACATCGTAATGTTCCTTTTTCTCTTTTACAGATTGATGACCTAGTTTTCGCAGAATAATTATCAACAAAAATGCAACATCTTTATTTGATCTGCACATGATTGTACAAAGCATCACAGGGAATGCAAGACAACTAAGGTCCGCCACCGCTACGGCTTTGACCACAAATGCACTCCTCTGCTGCATCATACACATATTTACATACACTGAGGGATCACCCGCGACAACCAAATTTCTTGATCCCCAATACCATCCAAGCTTCGTTATGAACTTCCATTTCTACAATAGCCCCATTGGCAGGTACAAAGTGATAAAGTGACAAACCAGTGGGAAGATAAGTTGGGGGCAGACACTGCACCATATTATTGTAGATGAGTTAGATAGCAATCACCAAAATGATAAACTATGAATCAGGAAATTCATTAGATAATACTAAAATGGAGAGCATCTTAAAGATACAGATAGCATATATTTGTGTTTCTTTTGTCCTCTGTCGAGGAAAACATACAGCCTCAAGACTTCACTTTTATATGTCTACCTTCAATTGTTAGGGAGGGAGGGAGGGAGCAAAACATGTTGTCCCAGGTAATGAAGCTCTACTTAGCTTCATAACCAATTATTTGTCACTCCACATAATATCGTGTGAAGATTCAATGTCAGTAGCTCAGTATTATGTTGGAAAGACATGAACATAAGCTTGTAACTCCAAACCCAGCTAATAGACTATTAGGGCAGCATTCAATTTCTATCCTAGTACACGATCGTTCTATATGCCTATATAGTCAGCTTTATCAGCTAATCTTGAAGTCCTACGGTCTTAATATAAGAAGTCACAAATCAACGAATCTTGCGGACTGTGCATGCCAACTAATTTCCCTCTAGAGTGGGGACTTCACATCAGGGGTTCCAGCCCCATTATCAAATCAGCATGTTCCAATGTTCTCAAAAAATCATTAAACTTCCATGTATGCAGCAAACAAAAAGTCGAGTAAATCTGCACATATTCAATTTTAAATCCATCCAAGATTGCAAGAAATAGAATGGAGATGCAGTTAGACTGCCCTTGTTCATCATGTACTAACATTTTTGAATCTTGATTTGAAGACGAATTTGAGGTAGAATTTTTGCAAGTTTACAACGTTATGTGCACTCCATACTGGATTTATCAATATCGATTTCACTATGTTGGATAATCATTAAACCGTTAAAAATGAACTCAAATATCAATATTGATTTCACTAAAACTTAGCTTAAGTGTCAAATCAACATGAATGTCAAATATTTCACCGCAACTCTGCATAATTGGTATTTTTCATAATTTATTTTATCAGTTTCTTAGTAAATTATAGTTATGGTGTCAAATGTGCCAACAAGCATTGCCATACAAATTTCAAAATACGAACATGTCAACAGATCATCCTAGACACTGGCCTGCACCAACCATTGTCAGCACAAGAAGCCAATTTAGTACACGACAAATGATTGTTTAAATGGACGCTAACATAAAATAAGCACTTCAATATCAATTCTTTAGATCAATGCGCCAAACGACTTCTTATAATTAAGAGTAATAAAATTAATGGATCCAGGAAAAACATAATTGCGTCAAACATGCATATACTTTAAAAAGACATCGTAAAAAATCAGTAGAAAATAACTCACAGATAGATGCTGCAGGTGATGCTGATGAGAACTTGTTGGGAGACCTGGAGATTGTCATACTTGGTGGCACTGCATGAAAAACCACCGCAGGAAGTGGAGACAATGGAATCGTTGGATGAAATGATGGTCGATTTACATGTGGACCTTCGTAACTATTTGGAGAAGGTGCAGGTACAAGACGGTGTGGAAGAGGTCCCATAAAGGGAGATGAATGATGCTTAGCGGTGCTATGTTCATTCTTGAGCGTGCAGGTTAAACCACAACTACTAAAACTAGGTGTACTGTGCAGAGGAGAATGACTATGACCATGGTGGTGATGATGATGGTGATGAATGTGGTGGTGGTGTTTGTGATGATGGTGATCGTGATTTTGATTCTGGGGGGTTGAGTGAGGAGGTAAAGGAGCTGGGCCTGGAGTGTGAGCATTGCTTGCGTTGTTGAGGGAATGCTGAAGATATGATGACAGACTAATCTGCTTAACTCTGCCAAATACAGTGTGGTTCAAACCCAAGTTTCCTGAAGAAGAATTTCTTAATGTTTGAGCCAGTTGCTTCAATCTTTGCGAGGATGGTGGTCTATTATCCGCTCCAACGGCAAGGAGAACATATGTTTGAACAACAGTAGGGGGCACAATTGTGGAACCATACAGATTTGTCAATGTAACATACAGGATCTGCATTTCATAGAGGAAATAATTAGAATAAGAATGAAAGCACCAAGTGTACAGAATAGAAAATGAATAAAATTTCACTCTTTAAAGATTGATACAATTCAGGATTGGTGGATAGCAAATTCTTTGTGTTAGCTAGCAACAATAATCGATGAAGAAGAAGCGTGGACTTCATCAAGAGCTTTCTTCTTGCCGTATTCAGCAAGTATATACATTTTACAGGAGGCATCTGTCAAACATTTTTTGATACTGCAACCCTCTATGTTCTAAGGTCAACGAGATAGAAAGAATACTTGAGTGGCAAATAGTAAATAGCCCACTTCACATTGCTGATCTATTTTGTTCATCTGTCAGTACATTGAATCCAGAAATCTACATGTTCAGAGATGAAACAAAACCAGTTTATTATTCATTTTCAGTTGCTTTGGTCAAGCCAAAGGATCAAATATTCATTTCTAATATAAACGTCACCATTCACCGGCATGGCAAGATAATGATTCAAAATTCAAACAATCATCACAAATAATACAGATTTGTATTGTCCAAGTGATTTTAAAATGGAAATATTTATCCAGTGTCCACGAGTTGGAATAAGGTTCGTGAACAATGCTTGAAACAATTAATTGAAATTTGAGAAGCGCATACCTCATGTTCATCAAGAACTAACCCGGATTTCATTTGGGCCTTCAATTCACTAAGTTTGTCTTGAACCACATCGATGGGAAAGTTCAACAAGAAATTAAATAAGCCATCAGGTTTCTGAGGAACAAATGCATTTTGTGGAGGTATAATAGTTATGCCACCAGGAAACCTCAAAATCTCAAAAGATGAACAATTCCCGAACAGAGATGGTGTCAACTGGAGGATAGACTGATGTATAACCAAGGCTACTAAAGATGATCGTAGTATGCTTAACTCTGTTGGCGATATGGTGTAATTACTAGGATAATGCCAAAGTCCAAAAGTTATTGTACTCCAGTTTGATTCAGCAACTGGATCCAAGGAAATTACAGATGCCTGGAATAACAGAAGGAATAAATAAAAGACATACGGACCAAGATCAGTATGTACAGTAAGTGAATGAAAAACATACCGTGGAATTGCTGATGCCGATCTCTTCAAAGATGTCGTATTCAAGTTTCGATTTGTTCTCACTCAGGTCAGAAACAATCTTTTGCAGCCTGAAGCTTGCAACCACATCAGCTGTAGAAAAAGATGAAAGATGGTAAGTGAACTGGAAAAAAATGTTTCATGAAGGTAAAATGTTATGCAAAGAGTTAGAAAAGCATGATTTCCCTCAAATGTTGTACTAGAACTAGATAAGCAGAAGTGCATTGAAATCCCCAATGTCACCCCTGATCATATTGGGTTAACTCTGGTTCTAGCCATATTTCGGACGCTCAAAGTGATGTGGAACAAATCTATGAAATAGAGATTCTTATGCACAGCAATTGGAACGCTATTTGGATGGGTGAATTGTATTCATAATTCTGCAATGGTGTCCTTTGCACATGTCTACACCATGTTATTGGGCAATGGAGGTTACCACATCTTTGCAACATAACTAAAGCTATCGATACCAACCCATGCTTCTAGTAAAATAAATTGGTGCTGGCACGGGGCTTGTGTTCTGTTACGCTTGACCGAGTAGCTCGCTTTCTCTCACGCCCACATCACTTGCTCTGCGGTCGTGTCGCTCGATCTCCCATTCTGGCAGCCTCTATCTAGTGCTCCCTCTAGTACTCCTGTTCTATTTAAATAAGCCCTGGATGATCAATACAGTTTCCATGATGGATCTCAAACCGACTCCGTAGCAACTAGTATTTATTATGTAAACATCTTCCTATACATCCATAATCATAGCAGCAATTTGACAGCCTATACGTCCACACCAATTAACAATTCCCAGAAGTCCAACCATAATGTAGGTAAAGAAGAAAAAAAAGGTCCACCGCTGATTCCACAGACAACAGCCCAACACAACCATAATCAAGTGCTCTAATCTCGAATCATTAATTGCATGACACGTCGTTAAAAAATACACATAGATTGTCATGATCTACCCATCTGAACTACTACAGCAACCAACCACGCAGAAAGTATCTCTGAATAGAACGACAAATCCTGCAGCTCGATGAAATCAAAGGCGAGATGTGTCTAGCACGCAGCATCTAATTGTCCGTTCAATCGACTTAAACAAATCCGATAGCACGTCCCAAAACTACACAGAATTGAGCACGCCCCGACATAGAGAGCAACCTGCATTCCTCATCACACCGCCCAATGGCTCCCTCCTGCTACAGTCCCACCAGACGCGAGCACAAATTCGAATAGTAATAACAAGCCTGCGCGCTCACCTCCGCCCCAAGGGTCCGCGCGCGCTGCCTCCTCCTGCCTCCGCCGCCGCGCCGCGAACGGCGGCAGACAGAACAGCGCCGACAGCACCACGGCTGCGCCGAGCAGCACCGCCACCGCGCAGCGCCACCAACGGCGCCGGCGCCGCACGCGCGCCTCCTCCCCCGGCGCCTCCCCGTCTTCTCCTCCTCCGCCGCCGCCTCCTCCAGACGAGTCCGGCGGGTCCCCGGCCGCCTTCCCCATCGCGCCGCGGATCCGGTCACCGCCCAAACGCCTCCTTCACCGCGGCCATTGCGCGCCAAGCCAAAGAGCGAGCGAGCCGCTAGGGTTTCCTCGCCTCCGCTCCCCCCTGCTTGGCTTTAGCTCCGCGCGCTCCTGCAATTGGGAGCGAGAGAGAGGGGAGAGAGACAGCGAGCCGAGCGCTACCGCCGAAGCGCGGCGGCAGTGATGAGTGCTCGGGTACTGGCCTGCGGCGAGTTACTACTGCAGTACTGCTACTACTAGAATTTCTGCTACGGCTACTGTAGACAAACCTGCGTCACTGACTGATGGGGCAGAAAAGGTTGGAACCCGCTCGTCGGCGAGTGGAGGTTGATTGAGCTGTAGCAGCGGTGGGAACGTGACGGACTGACGGGGTTGATGACGACAACGGCGGATGTGTGGCGCCCCGCCGTTGAAAGCAGTTCACCAGGGCGGCGCGGCTCACGTGTGCGGTTTCATTTTCCAAATCGGACGGGCCCCGGTATGGCTTGCTCCACTCGCACTCTTCCCTGTGGATTTCTCGACTTCCTCCAATAAATTGAACTCATTTGATATAATGTATTCATTTTTAAATACAATAAATTGGACAATTCGGAAGAGAGAGGCTATGGCGCGTCCGTACGCGCTATAGTAGAGCGCGCGTGCTATCCTAGCAGTTGTCATCTGTCTTCAATCTCAATCTTTTCAACCAAAAACTAACACGTGTCCTCCTTCAGTAGAGAAAAGAACAGCCCATGCCCACAGACACGGACGTTGCTGTCAGGTGACGCCATTGCATTAAGGCATGTTTGGATTGTGCCCTCGCCTGCGCTGTGCTGGTCAGGCAGCAATCGTGGCCTTAGACGCCCAGAATCGGACGCCTGAGCACGGTGCCTGACTCAGGCAGATTTGTCAGGGTGCAAACCAAACTAGCCCTAATTACATGATTCTAGAAACTTTAAAATACCATAACTCTCTCATACTATGTCCGCTTTCGATTTTGTTTTCACCGTTGCATTCTACGTAAGAAGACGAACAAAACTAGATCCCACTTACATAGGTTCTAAACTCTTTTTCATGTTTTGCAATATCACAAAAGTTGCTATTAGGTTTATATCATGATTTGCTACCTTGTAAATTTAAAAATATATAGCAACTTATATAGTAGAGATAGTAACAACTTAAGTTATAAGCATAGTAATAATTTTAAATTATACTAAATACAAATTTTGTTGTGACTCGAATCTGGTAGCAACTTATCTTGATATGGTAGTATCCACTTGTGTAGATACAAGCATAGTATTTTGTATATGTACCTTGTATATTCAGAAGTTACTATCATACAAAATATTATTCTTACACAATATATTATATAAGTTGGTGTTACATAATATATTGAAATTTTCACAACATGTATTACATAGTTAATATCACAACATTTAAAAAAATGCAATATGGTGTACTACATAGGTTGCTAGGAAAATATAAAACTAAGCTTGTTTCTTATCCATGACGTATTTTTTGATAGAAATCACTATTGCGCATAACCACTTTAGTTAACCTATGAGTAACAACCAATATATGACATACAAAGACAATGTATGAGTAGCAACTTATATATAAAGACGATGTGATAATTTAATTTGTACAGTAAATTATGTGTAGCAATTTATGTTATATCTATAGTAGCAATTTATGTTGGTAAAAAATAATTCTTTAAAATATATGCATGTGGGATCTAGTTTTGTTCGTCTCGTTATGTAGAACACAACCGTGGAAACGAAATTGAAAATGGACATCAAATAAGGGAGATATGCTATTTTAAAGTTCAGAATCGAGTAGTTAATGCGATGATGTTAGCGTCAGCTTTTCTCTCAATAGCAGTCCGCACACTGACGTAGGGGTCGCGCAGGGCCGTCGATCAGCAAGGCCTATATGGCCGATCGAACAGGACCCCCAAATATTTGGAGCCCCCAATTCGCAATACACATGTAAGAGACTTTGGTATCGGTAGAGAAAAAACTCGGCAACCCAAATACGTAAACAATATCGACCACAGGCAGGCAGCCATCTCTTCGTGTAACGTGTTCGGTGGTCGAATTCATTGTTTCTTTGGCGACCTTTTTGCATCGCCCTGCCAGTAATTTTCCATTCGCCGCCTCACAGCCGACGACAACAGCGGAGACCACGCCTTTTGGTGGCATTTGAGCAAGCAGGCAGGCATGCCCTGTTCTTTCTTTGATCTGGCATCGGCTGGGCTCCATAGTCCATATTCTTTTATTTTTCAAGCTTGCTAATGCTAGCAATACTGAAAGAGCATCTAGGCCCCTTAGTGGGTTTTGGACGATTGATGACAAACAATTAAAGAACTAATAAGTTTATATGAGCATGTGTGCAGCAAGAGATAAAAGAAACGTCGTTTGTGTACCCTCAAAATGAAGAAAGAAAAGAAATGATGCCTATGACAATGAGCTTGTATTTCATATATTTGAGTTGTAGGTATGCCGTACTATCAAGAGGGATACGACGTAAAAAGCGGTGAATTTGACTAAGTGCTCACAATTCTAACTCCATATGCATTCATGAGTGCTAACATCGCATTTCGGCTCAAGGCAGCCGGACTAGTCCGAGCCGAGTCGGACTAGTCCGGTATGCCCAGCCGGACTAGTCTGGATTTACCCCGACCACAGTTCGGGTATTTCGGACTAGTCCGGGTGGAGCCGGACTAGTCCGACCAGGGTTTTGACCGTGTTTCTTCTCCGGACCACAGTTTGGGTATTTCGGACTTGTCCGGGACTTACCGGACTAGTCCGGGTACTCGCGGACTAGTCCGGATCACGGACTTGTCCGAGTTGTCCCGGCCTACAGTTTTGGTTTTCCGGACTAGTCCGGCCCTCGGGGCGGACTAGTCCGTGACCACTCTAACATTGGGACTTAGTCGTTTTGAGCTAGGGTTTCGTTTGAATCTCGGACTAGTCCGGGTTGTTACGGACTAGTCCGTCATCTGACAGCTCAAACGGTCACTTTTGGGGGATGGCTATAAATAGACCCCTCACTCCCCCCTTGCACGGTTGGCCACTCCCATATCTGAAAAACACACTCTCACACACTTTGAGCTGCTCTCTTCCTTCCCCAAGCCTAGGGTTTCTATTTCTTGAGGGATTGAGAGAAGATTGGAGAGTTCTTGAGTGAGCCAAGGCATATTGCATCGAGCACTTCGTTTCTCTTCACCGCCGCCGACGTTCGTGTTTGTTACTCTTGGGGATTCATCCCCTAGACGGCTAGGCGTCACCCGGGGACTCCCAACTTGTGTGGTTGAGGCCCGGGAAGTTTGTATTGCCCTCCTCGAAAGAGGATTTCTTAGTGAAGCACCGAGCCCGACTTTGTGTTGGAGCTTGGGGAGGTTTAGGGTTGAGAGCAACCCGGTCCTTTGTGGACTCCTCAACGGAGACGTAGGCTTCTAAGTGGAGCTGAACTTCGGAGAAAAATCCTGTGTCTTTTTGATGGTTAATTGCCCTTGTTTACTATCTTGCCATTCATACTTGCCTATCTAGGGTTTGCTAGGATTTGCTCATTTACTTGTAGTTTACTTGTTCTACTGCCTTCCTAGCTTGCTCTAGTTGTTGTTGGTGATATACATGCTATAAATCTTGCTTGAATCGAACTAGATTTACTCCTTGGTTCATCGATTAATTTCCGCTGCGCAGGTTTCGGACTTGTCCGTCCCGAGCCGGACTTGTCCGGCTACAATCGGACTAGTCCGACTCGACCCGGACTAGTCCGGGTTGTTTTGTTGCTGATTAAATTTAATTAGTCATTTCAGGTCCCGTTGCCTATTCACCCCCCCCCTCTAGGCAACTTTCAATTGGTATCAGAGCAAAGTACTCCGCATTGAAGCTTAACCGCTTGGAGAAATGATGGAAGCAACTCTTGGTGATCCTAGTAGCTTGAGGAAGAAGAAGAGCAAGTCGAAGGAGCCCAGCTCATCGACTACAGCGAGGAAGAAGAAGAAGTCATCCATACAAGCACCAGCTCAAGTGACTACTCCTACGACTTCGAGTATGAAAGCTCAAGTGGAGGCTCAAGCTCCGAAGATGAAGGATCGTATACCTCTTCAAGTCGAAGAAAGAAGAAGAGCAAGAAGAGCAAGCGATCCAAGAAACCTAATGAGTATCACACCACCAATTTCAATTATGAAATTTACACACTAACACTCACTTCATGCCGGTCCCATTGGGTAAAGCGCCGCACTTTGATGGTACGCACTATACCAAGTGGAGGCACAACATGAGGTTGCATCTAATCTCGCTCAATCCGAGCATTTGGAGAGTTGTGTGTGTAGGTGTGAAGCTACCCAAGAAGTATAGAGACCTCCACAACCGGAGCAAGAGCAAGCCATGCATCGCAATGCACAAGCGGCTAGTGTGATACTCACATCTTTGAGCAATGAAGAGTTTGATAGAGTTGATGGTTTGGAGAGTGCCAAAGAAGATATGGGATACTCTTCAAAGAGCTCATGAGGGTGTTGACACCGTGAAGCAAGCCAAGATTGAGATATTGGAAGGAGAACTTGGAAGGTTTGTGATGGATGATGATGAAACCCCTCAACAAATGTATGGTCGGCTCAAGGTCATGATCAACAAGCTTAGAGCATATGGAAGTACCAAGTATGGAAGGCACGAAGTTGTCAAATTGATGACTAGAGCCTTCTCACCAAGGAACATCACATTGGTGACAATGATCCGTCAAATGAGAAACTACAAGAAGATGTCCCCGATGAAGTGCTTGGTTTGATCATCAATCATGAGATCATGGAGAAGGAAGCCGAATATGTCAAGTCAATAGCAAGAGCGGTCTCCAACGCCAAGAACAAGGAAGTGGCATTCAAGGCTAGCAAGAAAGGCAAAAGCAAGCAAGAAGTTGAAGTGAGCTCAAGTGATGGTGGTGATGAAAGCTCCGATGTTGATGATGAAGAGATGGCTCTATTCATTAGGAAGTTCAAGAAATTCATGAAGAAGGAACGTGGCACCAAAGGCAAGAGAACAAACTCCAAGCAAGTGTGCTATAGATGCAAGAAACCCGGGCACTTCATTGTGAATTGTCCACTCAAAGAAGGAGAGGAAGAGAAGAATCACCAAAGGACAAGAGACTATTCAACAAGAAGAAATACTCCGCCATGCTCATATGGCGGAAGAAGTCTCAAATGAACAAGCCCCCAAGAATCAAGGCATGGCTACCATTGCTATGAAAGGGTCATCATCAAGCAAGAAATTGTTTCCAAGCCTCACCGATGATGATGATGATGACAACAACAGCCACGCCACGTATGCCTCATGGCCAAAGGGCGCAAGGTAACTAAGAAAGTCATCACTCCCTCCACTCTTGAAGATAGTGATGATAATGATCATGATGATGATAATGATGATAGTGATGCAAGTGATTGTGAAGCCTTGCTCAAAGGTTTGAATAAAAATGCCATCACTAAAATAAAGAAACTTATGGAGCAATTGGTTGATAGGGATGAGTTGCTTGAGAAACAAGAGGACTTGCTCATCCTTGAAAAGGAGAGAAACCTTGAACTCAAGAAACTCTTGGCATGTGAGAAGGAAAAATGTGAGAAGTTAGACCAAAAACTTGCGAAAAGCAAGGAGACTCTCACAAGTCTCAAGAGCTCAAATGTTGCTCTTCAAGAAAAACATGATGGGTTAATCAAGGCCCATAAAAATCTTGAAGTGCAATTTGATGTTCTTAAGTCTAGCTCCTCCAAATCTTCAAAAGATGCCTCTAAATCAACCAAAGGCTCCACAAGTAAAGATTGTGCAAAATGCCATAATGTTGATCTTGATGCTTTTGCTAACAATGAGAAAGAGTTGAAGCTTTTGAAGGGACAAGTTACTAGGTTGAACACCATTATCAAAAGAGGTATGATTGGTGATGGTGAGGATGAGAAAGAAGCAAGATTCAAAATGGCAAGGGATGGTTTTGTTAGGCTTGAGGCTCTTCCCCTTCCTATTGATGATCTTGACAACAAGAAGGATTCAATGTTCACCGTCAAGGATACCTTTGGTCCACCATTTGTGATAGGTGAAAAAGTGAAGTACAAGAAAAAGTACACCAAGGTGATGGAGGTAAACAAGAAGGTGAACAAGGTTGAACAAGTCAAGGTCTCAAATGCCAAGAAAGTCAAGAATGAAGCTCCAAAGGAGAAGAAGAAAGAATATGCATCTCAAGACCTTTTCTATGCCGATTATGTGTTGACTAGAAATTCTCTTGGCAATGTTATTGCTAAATATGTTGGACCCCGCACACATAACACTCAAATCAAGAGATGTGTGTGGGTGCCAAAAATGCTTGTTACTAATGCTAAAGGACCCAAATCTTTTTGGGTACCTAAAACAAAAGCTTGATTTGTTTTTGTAGGCCTACTCCTCCGGTGGAACAAGTTGGGTGCTTGATAGTGGATGCACAAGTCATATGACCGGAGCGGAAAGATGTTCACATCACTAGAAGAGAACACATCCGATTGTGATTCTATTACCTTTGGTGATGATGGAAAGGGAGGAGTACTTGGTATGGGTAAAATTGCTCTTACTCCCGAGTATTCAATTTCTAGTGCTCTCTTGGTTGATTCTTTGGAGTACAACTTGATGTCGGTCTCACAACTTTGTGAGAAAGGCTTTGATTGTCTTTTCACTAACGAAGGTGTGACCGTCTTTAGAAGAAATGATTACTCAATTGCCTTTAAGGGTGTGTTGAAAGGAGGACTTTATCTTGTGGATTTTTCATCGGATAAAGCCCAACTTAATACATGCTTGATGGCAAAGTCTAGCATGGGTTGGCTATGGCACCGAAGGCTAGCCCATGTTGGCATGAGAAATCTCCATAAACTTCAAAAGGGCGGCCACATCCATGGACTAATGAATGTTACTTTTGAGAAAGATAGACTTTGTAGTGCATGCCAAGCCGGAAAGCAAGTTGGAGCTCCTCATCCCGCCAAGAATGTGATGACTACCACAAGGCCCTTGGAAATGCTTCATATGGATCTATTTGGTCCAATCGCCTACATAAGCATTGGTGGTAACAAATATGGTTTAGTAATTGTTGATGACTATTCTCGTTTCACTTGGGTATTCTTTTTGCATGATAAGAGTGAAACACAAGGAGTGCTCAAGAAGTTTTTGAGAAGAGCACAAAATGAATTTGAAGTGAAGGTCAAGAAGATAAGGAGTGATAATGGAAGTGAATTCAAGAACACTCAAGTTGAAGACTATCTTGATGAAGAAGGCATCAAGCATGAGTTCTCTCGCACCCTACTCCCCTCAACAAAATGGGTGGCCGAGAGGAAGAACCGCACACTCATTGAGATGGCAAGAACAATGCTTGATGAGTACAAGACTTCGGATAGGTTTTGGGCCGAAGCCGTGAATACCGCTTGCCATGCATCAAACCGGTTATTTCTTCACCAAATCTTAAAGAAGACACCCTATGAGCTTCTCATTGGTAACGTTCCTAATGTCTCTTACTTTCGTGTCTTTGGAAGCAAGTGCTTTATTCTCAACAAGAAACCCAAGTCCTCAAAGTTTGCACCAAAAGTTGATGAGGGTTTCTTGCTTGGATATGGATCGAATGTCTTGGCATACCGTGTCTTCAACAAAACCACCGGTTGTGTTGAGGTCACGCGTGATGTGACGTTTGATGAAACTAATGGCTCTCAAGTGGAGCAAGTTGATCCAAATGTGATAGGCAATGAAGAAACTCCACATGAGGCAATAGGAAGGATGGCCATAGGTGATGTAAGACCACAAGAACCACAAGTTGAACAAGTTCAACCTTCTCCTTCTCCTTCTCAACAAAATACACCACCACCAACACAAGAGCAAGATCAAAGGAGTGCTCAAGATCATGGTGACGACCAAGATCAAGATCACATCCAAGATCAAGCTCCAAATGGTGATGGTGATGATCAAGAACAAGATGATCAAGAAGAAGAAGAAGAGAGAAGAAGTGATTAACACAAGACAAGTGCTACACCCAAGAGTACGCCAAAGTGTACAAAGAGATCACCCCCGTCGACAACATCATTGGTGATATTGAGAAAGGGTAACCACTAGAACCCGAGTTGCAAATTTTTGTCAACATTACTCTTTTGTGTCTTCTTTGGAGCCACTTAGAGTAGAAGATGCACTCGCGGATCCGGATTGGGTGATGCCATGCAAGAAGAGTTGAACAACTTCGAAAGAAATCAAGTGTGGCAATTGGTGGAGAGACCCAAGCAAAATGTTGTGGGCACCAAATGGGTGTTCCGCAATAAACAAGATGAGCATGGTGTCGTGACAAGAAACAAGGCAAGACTTGTTGCAAAAGGGTACTCACAAGTGGAAGGTTTGGATTTTGGTGAAACCTTTGCTCCCGTAGCTAGGCTTGAATCAATTCGTATATTACTTGCCTATGCTACTCACCATGGCTTTAAGCTTCATCAAATGGACGTGAAAAGTGCATTCTTGAATGGGCCAATACAAGAAGAGGTGTATGTGGAGCAACCACCGGGCTTTGAAGACTCAAAGTATCCTAACCATGTTTTTAAGCTCCACAAGGCGCTCTATGGGCTTAAACAAGCACCTAGAGCATGGTATGAATGCCTTAAGGGTTTTCTTATTGCAAATCAATTCAAGATTGGTGAAGTTGATCCTACTCTTTTCACAAGACATGTTGATGATGATATTTTTGTGTGCCAAGTATATGTCGATGACATTATATTTGGCTCCACTAATCAAACATTTTGTGAAGAGTTTAGCAAGATGATGGTCAAGAAGTTTGAGATGTCCATGATGGGGGAGTTGAAGTTCTTTCTAGGATTCCAAGTCAAACAACTCAAGGAAGGCACGTTCATATGTCAAGCTAAGTACACTCAAGATATGCTCAAGAAGTTTGACATGGACAAAGCCAAGCCCATCAAAACCCCAATGAAGACCAATGGACATCTTGATCTTGATCACAATGGGAAGGCCGTGGATCAAAAGGTATATCGCTCCATGATTGGTTCTTTGCTTTACCTTTGTGCATCTAGGCCCGATATAATGCTTAGTGTGTGCATGTGTGCAAGATTTCAATCCGCTCCTAAGGAGTGCCACATGGTGGCCGTTAAAAGAATCTTGCGATATTTGGTTCATACACCTAACCTAGGGCTTTGGTATCCTAAGGGCTCCAAGTTCAAGTTAGTTGGCTATTCCGATGCCGACTACGCCGGATGTAAGGTGGATAGGAAGAGCACATCCGGGACTTGCCAATTCTTGGGTAGGTCCCTAGTGTCATGGTCATCCAAGAAACAAAATTCCGTTGCCCTTTCCACCGCCGAAGCGGAGTATGTTGCAGCCGTAGTTGTTGTGCACAATTGCTTTGGATGCGACAAACTCTAAAGGACTTTGGTTACACTATGAACAAAGTTCCACTCCTATGTGACAATGAGAGTGCCATAGCTATTGCACATAACCCCGTTGATCACAATAGAACAAAGCACATAGATATCCGGCACCACTTTTTGAGAGATCATGCCATCAAGGGGGATATAGTGATTAGCTATGTGAGAACCGATGCCCAACTTGCCGATATTTTCACCAAGCCCCTAGATGAGAAGCGCTTTTGTGAGCTTAGAAGTGAGTTGAATATACTTGATTCTTGCAATGTGGAGTGAAATGTTGCACATCTTTGTGGATCTAGGATAGATGTTTGTGAAAACCAAAATTATTGCAAAACCTTGTATGTTTTCATTTATGAAAATTTTTGGAGTTGATCCTTGTCTCTCGGATCTTGTTATTCAAATGTGACCATTGTTGGATTGATTGACTGTTGGCTGGTCATGTTTGATGAGACACTTTGCGAAAACTTGTCCAAACGTCAACATCTTCCTCTTTCTTTCAGCTCCAAGAAAAATTTCCTGTGTCAATCAGGGCGGACAAGTCCGCAACATCTCGGACAAGTCCGGATTCAACCGGACTAGTCCGGGCCACCCGGCCAAGTCCGCGAGCCGGACTAGTCCGGCTCTCGGGGCGGACAAGTCCGGGTATCGGGTTTTTACCCCTTTAACCGTGGAAAACTTACCCCTTCACCCTTATCCACTCATTTGACCTCCAACCTTTCTCCTCTCTCTCCCTCCGGCGACCAAGGGCGACCCAAAGGCGATCTCCATCTTCAACCGGCCAAGGAGTCAAGTTTGTGGGGGAGTGGGTGGTGGGACCCGGATTAGTCCGTCTCCCATCCGGATTGGAGTTTCTCCTAAGGTATCCCCCTCCTTTTCCCACGTTCTAGGGTTCCAATCCTTTTTGGATTCGTGTTTCCCTTCCAATGTAGGTAGAGGAGATGTTTCCTAGGATGCTATAGATGTACATTGTGCAATATGGCTAGGATTCGGTGTTGAAATCTCAGTTTGTTGATAGGCTAGGGTTAGGGTTCGATGGAACCCGGACTAGTCCGGGCGCATCCGGACAAGTCCGGACCGAGCCGGACTAGTCCGTGATTTGCCGGACTAGTCCGAGTTCTGTTGAGCCTGAAACTTCAGTTTGTCGATGAATTGCTTCACATCATTGTCTCTTTACACCTATGTGACACCGTGTTGCTATTCCCTTTCTCCCAGGCCTTGTAATGGCTGATCGCACCTACAACCGCAAGGAGAGGCGGACAAAGCAAAGGGAGGATCAAGGTCCATCCAAAGGGGTAGAGGCAATGCCCCTCGGTTCGCAAGGTTGTGGCTCGTGAGGATTCAGGTATCATGCTCCAGAACAAGATGAGGAGTCTGCTCCTATTGGTCCCTTGAATGCACATGCCACTTGTGGATCCCTCAAGGCAACGAATTCGTCATGATTATTCAAATGATACAGCCGGGGCACTTCTCATCAGGCGCAAGAGTTTTGCTACAACTTTGAGAAGGTGGCATTTGATCCTCGCTTTTGGAGTGACTTCCATGAGGACTACTACATCTCAGTCTATATGAGCAAGAAGACCCCTGTCTGTGAAAGTCAATTTGTGGATTTTCAGCGCTTGGAGAGTAGAAAGAAGCCCATCTTTGATGAGGTCTTAGCTGCGTGCAGGCATCACAACCTTGAGGACTTCATGAGTTTTCAATATGATTGGAACAAGGAAGTGATCACGCAGTTCTATTCCACCGCGTTCTTTAAACCCGACGGTGACCTCTCCTTGACTTGGATGACTAATGGTGAGCGTATTCTATCACTCCTCAGAGATTTGCTGCTCTTCTTGGTCTTGAGTTTGAGAAGGGTGCAAAGATCCATGATGCAGCCCCTCTCACCACTAGTCAAGTGGACTTCATGTACACTCCGGGTGTTAATTTTGTGCCTCCTAAAGTGGGTGGCCTGCGGCCCTTCTCCGTGCTGCCCGATCTTAAGGAGTACTTTGGCACCTAGAGTTGGTGATGCTGGCAGCATTCCTGCATATGAGCGAAATTTAATGTGGTGGATCAGCCGTCAGGAGAAATTCAATGTGTTTGACTTCTTCTACTCAGAGATTTACCTCATATCCACCCAACCCAATCGTTCTTGTGTTTTTGCACCTCAGATCATGTACATGATTGAGCAAGTCACAAAGAAGGAGTTTGTGAAGGATGCCACTCATGCAAGGTTTAGTCCTCAGCTTCCTTCACCTCTGCTCTCCACATCTACTCCTGCAGCAGCTGCCCCCGGATCTTCAGCTCCTATGGAGACAAGGAGTGGTCGTATCATATCTCGTTCTTCCTCTAGCTCTCACAGCGGTGGTGGTCTTCTCAAGTTTCTCAAGTCCATCTTCAAGATTTGTCAAGACAACTCCGCCATGATTCAGAAAGAGAGGGCAGCTCGGAAGAAGGACACTCGTTCCATCAAGGCGCTGCACCGTGCTTCAAATTTGCAGCCACCTCGTTCTCCGGATGGTTCTGAGTGTGAAGTGGATGAACCAATCACTTATGAAGATCCCTCTACATCCTTCACTCTCCCGCCGAGCTTGCCTACTTCTCTCACTACGACGCCGGCGCATCCTCTAGTGCTGCTGCAGCACAAGGACCCTCCGGTCGTGGAAATGGCGATGATGGTGATGAGGACTACGAAGAGGAGGAAGAGAAGAAGATTGGGAGTAGCTGCAACATCGACCTTCTTGCCTTTTCTTTTCACTTTTTGGTGTCTTGATGCCAAAGGGGGAGAAGAAAAGCTTTATCTATCTATCTAGTTGATCATGGACTTGATGTGCGATTTGAAAAACTCCTTATGTGTGTTGGCTTGTAAGACTTGTTTAAGTTTTTTATGCTTGAGACTATGTCATGTTTAGCATCTATTTGTGTAAGACTATGTTTATGGCTGTAATTGTGATGACTATGTGCTTATGTCATATTTGTGCTTATCCATGCCATATGTCATATTTATGCTTGTTCATGACATGCTTAGCTTTAGGGGGAGTTTTTCATGCTTATGTTGTCATGAATGTTGTTGCACACTCACATCTTATACCATTCATGAACACATTGTTTTATGCACCCCACTCTTGCTATGAACATATGTATGAGCTCTCATTGTATTCGCTCTAAATGTGCATGTATTTACCTCTTATCATTTCACATGATGCACATCTTTAGGGGGAGCTCTTCATATGTTCATTACCTATTTCAATATCTTATTTATCTCTCAAATGAAAAGCTTTATTTGGTTGTCATCAATCACCAAAAAGGGGGAGATTGAAAGAGCATCTAGGCCCCTTAGTGGTTTTTTGGACGATTGATGACAAACAATTAAAGAACTAATAAGTTTATATGAGCATGTGTGCAGCAAGAGATAAAAGAAACGTCGTTTGTGTACCCTCAAAAATGAAGAAAAAATAAAAGGATGCCTATGACAATGAGCTTGTATTTCATATATTTGAGTTGTAGGTATGCCGTACTATCCAAGAGGGATACGACGTAAAAAAGCGTGAATTTGACTAAGTGCTCA
>JAAXCT010003843.1:0-23276 GCA_012490785.1 Eragrostis nindensis
TGAATACGTATGCACATCAAGAAATTCTTGTAGCACTGTCAGGACAGAAAAAGATATACAAAACAAAGTGCAAGAGACAAGAAAGCAAACCAAAAGACAAACCCAACAAGCAACATAACAAATGCACAAAATAAGTCCTTATCCCCTGCGTCAAGTGTTAGAAAACAATCTCTGATCGAACGGGACACGTTGCTACATATTCTGATAGCTCAGAACTGCTTCTCCCATACATCTTCGTCCTCATCTCCGAGCAGTCGAGAGTTCTAGCCTCTTCTCCTCACAAGAGTTCCTGAAAACCACAAACCAAAGGCCAATCACCAAGAAAACCGAGAGGAAATTTAACTGAGAGACACATCGCCGCCACCGCCGACCCTGTATCTGAATGAGAAGATGATCCCTTTCATAAAGCAGAGGAATTCCATTCCAAGATGAAACATTGCCTTCACTAGACATCCCCTGAACTAAGAAGCTCGCTGAAGCCAGTGATGGAATCGCAAGGCTGCGCACGAAGAATCGGCACGGGTGGAAGCAAAGGAGGACTCGGCCGCGAGGAAACTACGGCATGTGAGGCTCCCTTCTGGTCGTGCCCTCCAATCGGCCTCCGGGCACATGAGCTGGCTACTGGCTGTGTTCTTTTTTGTGTTCACTTCCAAAGCAACTGTTTGCCTCTCTTCCTCCTCTCTTCTTGGGCGCCTTTGTCCTTGAGTTTCTGAACAGAGCCAGGGCACAAGCTAAAACCTTGTGCCCTTGTGTTTCCTGTCTGTCGTTCCTGTCAAACTCCGGTCCTAACTTCCAAGACGACATGGCTCTGCTTTTCCTGTGATTTCGTTGCGAGTTTGTTTCCGTCTTGGGAGAAGGGCTCCTGTCTTGTGCAGTGTTCTTGGAACCAGGGCATTGGTGTGCTGCTGTTTGCCTCCTTGTTTCGTCTTGTCGAAGCTTGCGGGTCCTTGGGCTTGGACTTGTGACATTCTGGTTCGTGGAGGCGTGTTCTTGGCCCTTGTGAGTTCTTTGGATGCGAGAGCTGTCTGTCTTGTCCCTGCTGAACTGCTGCTGATCCCTCGGAAGAAGAAACGGCTCCTGCTCAAGTTGCACTTCCTTGTTGGGATCGCAAGGAAACACTTGGGCCTGATCTCTATATACATGCCGCTCGCCTTCTCCCCCTGGCGTGTCAGCTCACTCTGATTCCTTAGAGATTCTGATTTCTGACACCACTTTGTTGTTTTCAACCGGAAAACACTCCATTGTACTGCAGTTGCACTGTCATGCCCTTGTGCTTGCGGATCATCGTCGCCGTGGCATCTTGTTGAACGTAGACATGAGCTCTGTGCCCTTGAGTGACTCCGGGCTATACACTGGTTTTGGCGACGGCCATTGCCACGACCTACAGGACCTCAGCCAGCTGCTGGGAGCGTCGTCGACGTCGCCCGTCGTTTCGAACGGGAATGCTCAGGAGCTGGACGCCGCTGCGGCGAACGATGTGGTGAAGAGGAAGGGCGACCGCGCCGAGAGCCTGAAGAACCACAGCGAGGCGGAGCGGCGTCGGCGGGAGAGGATCAACGCGCACCTCGCCACGCTCCGCGGCATGGTGCCCTGCACCGACAAGGTGACTCTGCTTCGCTCTTCCTATATGTACAGCTTTGGTTTCTTCCATGGCGTTCTAGATGCAGATGAGGTTGTTGCACCATTGAACCGGCGTTCGCCTGCTCGATGCCAAGCCACGAATTGCGTGCCGTGGCGGCGAGCCGGCCGGCGCACCGACGTGAACGTGGCTAACGAACCCTACACTGTTGTCAAGCTTTTATCGGAGAACCTGGGCTTCATTTACTGTTGTATGGCCCAACTAGAGCCCAAGCTGAGCAAACCCACGTGGCCCATAGACCTTCTAACATTTGTTTTTTGTTTCCTTTGGCACGCAGATGGACAAGGCCGCGCTGCTGGCTGAATATAACCCACGTCAAGAAGCTCAAGACCAACGCGGCGCGCATCAGCCAGCACTGCCCGGTCCCCGCCGACGCCGACGAGGTCACCGTCGAGCTGGTCCACGGCGCGTCATCATCACCGTCGCCGTCCCACGCCGGCGGCGGAGGAGTCCTCGTCAAGGCGACGCTCAGCTGCGACGACGGCGCCGACATCTTCGCCGACGTCAAGGACGCGCTCCGGCCGCTCAGGCTCAGGGTCGTCGGCTCCGAGGTCACCACGCTCGGCGGCCGCGTCCGCTTCACTCCTCATGTCGTCGTCGCGCGGCGTGCGACGACGTGACGTGGGGGGTCCGTGCAACCAGCCCTGCAGCGTCCGCCTCGACAAGGCCAACAACGCGCTCGAGTTCGCGCCCAGGGCGTCGCTGCTCAACAAGCGCCGGAGGTTCTCCACGTTCGAGTCATCGAGCTCTTCTTGCTGACAGACTACTCAGACAAGACCAGTCATGCATGATAATAACACTTATCAGGAGTACGCATGAACCAAAACAAGGCCTACGGATGATTGGATCGAGCTAGCTATACTCTTGCCAGCCAAAGAATATTTACCGTGACTTAATTCTACAAATTACACTGATGAAGCGGTATCCAAGATATTACTAGGTTTTCAATGCTCGTGACTCGTGTTATTTGCCTTTTAATTTGTAATAAGAACAATTAATTTGCTTCCACCTGCATGCTGACAAAGTAAGAGAGTTACTACAGTATTTTTCACTGTAATTAGAGAATTTACGAGCAGCTGGCCGGATTTCAGTACGCTAATGGCAGCTTTTTACTCGTCTATTTCACCCCTGCACCTGCATGTGCCCGATTTCAGATTAATGCCGGTGAGATCGGTCCAGCTGCCGTGCGCTCAGCAATCAAGATTGGTAGATATATGTGTTGAGATTTTCAAATTCGAAACTCGCAAACACCGAGAGCCGACCAAATCTTTTGCCCGTGGCGTTGCATCTGAAATATTGCACCAACATGCATCTTCTCGCAACAGTGCCCTAGTATATCAGTTCAAAGCCCCTGTTGAATGTTCAGAGGAATAATCAATGATCTCAACTGTGCACGTCATAAGTTCAGGACAGCGAAAGGATCTCTGAGATCTTAAATTCCTCACGGATCACTTTGTCGCGTCTGCAATGATGCTTAGTGTTACAGGTGTTGGTCTAATACAGCCACAGGATGCAGGAAAGAGAGATTCCCATGTGTTGCAGCAGTCAAATCCCCAGCAGCAGAGAAGCTGCTGGGGCGTGGCCATTCTAGGAATCTATCGCTGTTAACCTCGTGCAAGCGACTAAGCACTATTAAACTCGGTTGGGTAGGAGTATATAATCACATATGAAAATGAGATGAATTAAGTCAGATTCCCCTGCTTTAACTGATCCCAGGTTGATCTCAGCTGATAGAGGCCGGTTGTTCACAGCTAAACAGGTTGCACTGGCACAATGAACTCTGAGTCAAAATCCATTGCTCATCACAAGTTTTCGCCGGAGAAATGGAAACGTGTAGGTTCTCATGGTCATTAATCAAAAAGGACAGAGGCAAGAATAAAGCAAGATATAGGTCTAGAGAGTGCTAGCTAAATGTTACAGTACTACACGCACAAAGTAAAGTGACAATAAATTACTCTAATAACATTTTTGGCCAATTGAATAACATATCCTTCTGAATATCAAAATGATGTGCAAGGGAATGACTTGGGACTAGGTTCTTTTCAGATCCCAAAGGAGTAGCGCAGAGTTGTTGATCCCAAAGAATATGACTAGAAACAATTCGAGTTCTTCCTGCTGGTTAGTGCATGCATGATGTGTCATTGACGATAATACCTTAAGCAAAAGTCTGGCATGCATTGGGTTCCTCCACTTGGTGAGCGACCCACATGTGCCTCAAATGCATTGAGATCTCGAGTGATGAGATTAGATTCTCCTGTGTATGCATGATCCTCTGATGACAAGCATTATAACTGTAATTAGTGGCAATTATACATGGGGTTCAGAGTTGAAGTACTGGTAGCTAGCATGAGTTGGATAGAGCTTCTGAAGTGGACTACTGTATTTAATCAGCCAAGATTGTTATTTTAACCTAGACCTATATAACAAGCGTGTGGTCATCAACGGGGACGATAAAACCAGGATTCCGAATTTCAAAAGAAAAAAAAAACAGGATTCCATTTCCCGTGTCGGAAAATACTGATGCATGACAATTGGTACACAACGAAACTACCTTCTTGCTGCTAAATATTCGTTATATGATTTTATAGCTGATTTATAATTTATTAACTTGCCTAAGAAGGCTTTTCGTAGTCTTCGCAATGCATGTGAATGGCCAAGTGTTCCCGTTGTAGAAGGAGGGGGAAACACGCATCTTTGTTCAGCACATCATATCGATAGTTTAATTGCATAATAGTGCATAATAGAAAATAATAGTGTTTCAATATTTAACATATTAATTATAACATGTGTATAACTGATTTGACAAGTTCAACAATTAATTATATATTCAACTAGTTGATTTTACCTTAATTAAAAGTCGCGTGCTGGAGGGGGAGGGGGCACAGTGCCCCTAGCTTATAAAGAGTATGGAGTGATATATATATATACATTGAAAAAACACTCTCATAAATATCAATACAAATTTTAGTCTAAACAAGTATATGTTGATACTTACCTACCTTCCTTTCCTATTTTTTGGTCTGCAGACTCTTCTATGAATTCCAATGCGGCTTCAAATGATAGAAACAAAAAACATAAATATATAGTGAAGAAGGATTCTTTGGGTGTCTGGAGGTGGTTGCAGCAGCCGTGGTCCACCTGGGTCGTGAAATACGTCCTCATGCTCTCCATCCTTCATGAGTCGTTTAGGCTATTTCTTTCGAGAAGTTTTACCGTGTTGCAAGTCATGAGGGCCCTTGATTGGCAGCCATCTAATGGCTCAAAAATAAAAAGTACTTGCCAAAAGGTACTTCGTTAGGGGGGCAGGTACCAAAGGTACTAGTAAAGCAAAAGGTTGAATATGTAATTTCGTATCTATCAAAATTAGGAAAGTTTTTTTTTTCGAGATCATGCTCTTTGGAATGTTTTTCATTAAGCGGGAGTAAGAGAGTTTACTGGGAAGTGGCGCAGGGTGCGCCCTTGCCCGTTTAAAATTAGGAAAGTTAATTACAACATGGAAAGAGGTGGCAATGACTGCATGCAGACAGCCCACAAATCGGCAAGCACGGGATCTAGATTCTTTTTCCTCTCCTTTCTTTCAATTTCTCTCTCTCTCTCTCGTCGACTCCTTGATCCAATTTTTGGAGGATTCATCAATGAAAGAAATAAAAACGTTTGTTCGAAACTCGGCGAATTCGATGGGAGCGAAAATAGCTGGCAACTCATTTAATTTGTGGTTCTTCCGGAGTTCAAAAGGTTCAAAATAATCAAGCAAAGTCCATGCTATTTTCTCGATCTCCATGACTACATTCGACACTAGCCCATGCATGGCTAAAGCATTGATCGATTGAACTCCACAAAACTCATCAATGGCGTCTGCTGTTGCCTGCCTGCACGTATGACATGGGGCTAAAGTAGTAACAAAAAATGCTTGTCGACCAATGAATGGATCATTAGTATCCTCGGCACAGGTCGTGTCTGAGATGTTCATTCCACGTTGCTTCATTCATAGAGTACTCTAATCAAGGTGAACGAGTATTCTTTCAAAAGAAAATAGATGAACGAGAAAACAGAGAAGGCACAATAGTTATTTGGGGAAGCAGATCACATGCCGAGTATTTTGGAGCATATGGGGCTGTTATTAACTAGCCGTGTTCAATTATATTTTTTGCCTAAAGTACCCTCTAACCAATCAACGGTGGATCTCGTTTTTGTCAAAATACTTCTCAGTACCTTGCAAACACCGTAAAACTTCTCATTTCTTTTTGTTAGTTGTTTTGCCGCAAAAGGAAGAAAACAAAAGGTACAGGTGTTCACACGATGACACTTAATTTTGATCAAGGCAATTTCAACAATTTGATGGTAGTATTTCGTTTACGGTCATAACTGCGACATACATGAGAGAAAGAAAGAAGTGGAACACAAACCATACCTAACCCTCGCGTTATCTATGCACATATGCAAGTCCGATAAACAAAGGAAGAGAAACACGCGAATAATGCAGGCTGCATTAGGCAGTGCCGTCGCTCAACAAATGGAGCTCGCCGCAGGTGATCTCTCTCCCATGTCCTCGCACGCCCTTCATTAATTTATGCCATGATCGATGAGGGTACTGTCCAGGTCAGCGAGCATCGGCGACCAGGAACATGAAGCTCGCAGTGTCGAGCAGCTAGCTAGCACAGGACGTCGACGGGGACGACGCTAGCGCTGCTCTAGCTAGCTAGCTACGGCCAATGCCTAGGCCGTCGTACTACGTGGTACACCTGCCCTGATGAGTCGTCCTCGCGGATGCAGATGCACGGACCGATCGATCCGTGTCCATCTCATGCGTGCACGGCGCCAATGATTCTCATCCCAGGGTTTTCCATGGATCGATCAGCAACCCATATCTTTACGTGGACGCCGACGACGAGCGGACACGCGTAAAAGCCAGCGTGGTCTCTGGTGGTCCGACGCGAGCCAGCGCGGCTGCCTAGCTTCCCAGGCGGAAATGCAATGTGGTTGCCGGCAACCTGGGTTGCCGGATCAAGAGCCGTCCGTTTGTCTTGATATTGGCGCGTCCTGGTGTATTCCTCTCTATTTTCATTTTTTTTTTGTGCGTATTGCTGTCAGGGCACTACTGTGGCTCTGTGCCTTTGGCAGTGCCCCCGGCCCACTTTCCCCATCCCGTCGGACTATATTTAGGGTGCGTTCGACGCACCCCCTCTAATTTTAGCACCCATCACATCAAAGAGAATTTTGCTATTTAAAACTACTTTTATTAATTTAATGACAAAACCTATGTCACAACCACCCTCTAAATCGCGAGACGAATCTAATGAGCCTAATTAATCTATATTTTGCTACAGTGATACTACAGTAACCATCATCTAATTACGGCTTAATTACTCTCCTTAGATTCGTCTCGCAAATTCGAGTAGAGTCCTGAAATTAGTTTTATAATTAAACTTTATTTGTAATTAAAATATTCGTTGCAAAAACCCTCTAAATTTAGACTTCGTGCGCCGAACGCACCCATTGCTCAACCATCCACCGCCCTGCATGCTGCGCCTTACATCCTGGTACCACTGTTCCATTTTTAATGAAATCAATTCTGAACCGTGATTGAAAAAAGAGACTACTAACAAGGTTTGAAACCCGTGATTAAAGAAAATTAATATGTTAACAAGATTTGGAACATGTTCTCTTGTTTTTGCACTTCTAATCTTCTGTACAGAATTTTGTAGTACAAAAAAATTCAAACAAGCAACGGTAAAATTCCTTATTTTTTAGCCTAGCTAGGGAGCAATTCATGTGCATGCTTAAATACTGCAAAATTAAAAAAAAAAACGCTCAGAGTACATGTTCCAGCTGACCACAATTTCTTTGCCACCAAAATCAGTGTCACAGACCCAATTGAACTCTAGTTGTACTGATCTTGTGCTTAATCATTTAAAGAGAACATTTGGAGCACTGCCTAATTTGAACAAAAAATTGGATATATTTTCTAATGATGAAGATTTGGAACAATCTACGCTAACCAAATGAAACCATCTAGTTTTACTATCAAATTTTCAGAAAAATAATATGAACACTAGCATCTGTATATCTTCATAAAATGTGGAATAACAATTTTTTTATTTAACCTACCTAAAATTCAGCCTCATATCTAACTTTTTTATTTGCCAGTAATTTATAGGTACAACAGAAAATCTAAATGCTCCTCGATGTACTTCGTTTGTACCCCTGATGAGCCAGCAAAATTGATTGTTGTACTTATCAAAAGAAAATCTAAATTTGATCTCTGTACAAGGCAATTTACATTACAAAGTACATCTGCAATTGAAAATAAGAGCATGGATCCCTCTTTGATCGTTATTACTTACGCAGCTCATAGAACGTTCCCCTAATTATCAAGAACATGAACTAATTAAACCTAAGATTTAATCTGTACAAACAAAATACAAATAACTTCAAATCAATATCTCAGGAACATAGAAACCTGATTAATGCCAAATAATGCCCATCACATGTATCTCACTTGACCAGCCCTGAAGAAGATGGACAAATCAAGGATCTAGGAAATCTAATGAACATGTAACTCAACCAAAAAACAAATGAGCATGTAACCCGATTGGATAAACCAAGCTTCACCCACGGAATGTGTCTCAAAGCAGACAACAAGGATTCATCATCTCAGATTTCAGAGAAAAAAATATTTTCTCATCAGAACATAAAAATCAAAAGGTGAGCCACAAGCAAGGCACGCATGTTCTCTGCAGGAACGAAGGAAATCAAATCTTTTCTAAATAGCCTATCCCAGAGCAAAATCACACGGAATTTGAATTGATAAAGTTCAAATGAATAAATAAAGCAAAGTGCCTTGTCTTTTTACAGCCGCACCAAGAGAAAGGAGCACCGAGGACGAGCTAGGAGTAGAAACGACCGGACTCGGTAGAGGAATGAGCCAGCGCAAGCAGTGCTCCATGCCTCTGCGCGAAGGACATGGCGAGGATAAGGTTGCGCAGCAGGTCGGCTCCACAGCTTGTGATGCCGCCCCGACCTCGATTCGGCAGCATCGTCTCGAGCAGGTCACCGTTGCGGTCACGGCCACAGGGCGAGCTCGCTGCGAGGCCGAATGGCACCTCATGGCGTGTGGACGAGTGCCCGTCATGGCCGCCGGGCTCTCAACACCCAGCGTCCCCCCGGTGCCTGGACCCGACAACGGCGTCTCTCCTCGCCGCGCCGCCCTCCGAGCTGGACGCCACGCGCGCTCGGTCGCGGCAGCTCGTCGGGGTGCAGAGGCGAAGCACGGCAACGAGGCGGAGAACCTGTTGGCGCACCTGTGGACGTCATCTCGGGAAGCTCCGAGCGCGCCGCCTGCCGAGGCCCCCGGCCCCGCGGAGCGTGCCGTCGGGGCTGCCGCCGAGCAGCGCAGATCCCAGATCCGTCGCCGTCGGGTCATCTCGAGGCCGACGCCGTCGACGAGGTCCCAGATCCGCCGTTGTCTGGTGACTGCGAAGCCACCGTTGTCGACGAGGACCAAGATCCGCCGCGGGGACCTCGACCGCCGCCACCGTCTCGAGCGCGGCCGCAGATCCGAACGACCTGCCTAGATCCGCCCTGGACCTGCTCGCCTATGGCCATCGCGACTATCACCGGTTCACAGGAACAAGTACCGACGCCGGCGAGGTGGACCGGCCCGCCGAGTACAGCTCCGGCGAGCGTGGTACATCTCCGGTGAGCGGGGTCCATCTCCGGCGAGAGCTCCGAGATCTGGCCAGTGGGAGGAGAGAGGGACTCGGGAGGAGGAGAGAAAAGCCGGTACACGAAGCCGGGTTTCCTATTCGTATTGAACTGGGACCCACCGTATGCACTGTGGGTATTTCTGCAGCACCTGCACCACAGCAGACCTGGAACCGGTGACGTGGGCGCGCCTAGAATTAGCAATCCCAGGTTACCGGGAACCAGATTCCGCTTTAGGGGCTGTTTGGAACACAGGAATGAAAAACGTAGGAATAGGAAAAAATGCAGAAACGAAGAAAATACAGAAATGGAGAAAGTGAGAAAACCGCAGGAATCGAAATCAAAGGAATTGGGAACTCTTGCTGTTTAGATTACAGGAATTTGTAACACAGGAACTGAAAACTATAATAAAGTATCAAATCTGAATAAGTTAAAAACTAAATAACAAAAAAATCTGTTTCTCCGAAGCATCATGGATCGGCCTATATAGATCAGAAAAGCCTTGTCCACCCATTGGTCTCTCGGTCATTCACTCACTGCTCTCTTCTTGCCGTCCTTTTTTATTCCACTTCAACTTCGAAGCTCCGGCAACAAGCGCATGGCAGATTGACAAGCTCCTGAGCTTAAGATGCAGGCGAACGTTCATGAGATTAGCAAAGCGGTTAGCTTCACTTCAAGCAAAGGAAAAATTCCCAAGAGCTTTGGGTGGATTTTTTGATTCCTCCATTTTGTACTGGAAGGGCCACCGTTCCTGAGGAAAGGAACTCGTCGTTCCTGCGTTCCAAACAGCACACGAAGGAAACTTTCTATAGGAATGAATTCCTCTAAAATTTCCTTAAAATTCCTTCAATCCAAACACACCCTTAGCTTCCCAGGTGGGTTTAAAGGTGTTTCAGCTTGGCGACGCACCGATCGAATTATTTCTTGGATTTTCTATGACGTTGAGATATATAAGTAGGAGTATACGCGTACGTACACACAGATTGATGGATACAGCTCTGGATCGTTTTGTTGCTTGCGCGCCGATGGAATAATCGAGCCCCGGGACAGGACAAACAGGGCGCGGCTTAGCTTCTTCTGGTCTGCCAACGTTTTTAGGTACAGATCGATCGACTCGCATCGCATGCTGCCGGCCGTGTGTTCTCGTCGGGGGGAGGAAAAAGAAGAAGCACGCTGGCTAGCTACAGAACGGTGGAGACGACGATGTGACGGGTGGAAAGCGTGCGGCGACGACACGATTAGTTCACGAGAGATCGTGGTCATGGTGGAGTGGATCATCAGGAGATTGTTCTTCCAGGATGACGAGTTTGATGATGCGTGAGAAATGAGGTGGTGGCGCGAGCGACCTGTCCGGCACAGCAAGAAACCGTTGCCGTGCTCGCTGCTCAGAACTCACTGCTGGTTTTTCGCAAAGTGAAAGGCTTTCCATCTCAAAAAAGAAAAGAGGATTTTTTTCTCTCTTGTTTCAGACCAAAGAGTGGTGGAGTATTCGCTATTTCTATTCAATTCAGGAAACAAATGTGGCGTATTCTGGATGCTTGACTAGCCCCAAATGGTCTTTTCTGTCGATTAGGACCCGGGTATACTCAAGTATCAACAAGGCCGAGTTATCCAGTTATGGGTAGTCGGTTTGGCTCAGTTAAGTCCGGGTGGCCAATAGACTCGAGGTCAGTTGGGTCAGTCGGCTGCCATATAAACAGTTGTTTTCTTGTACTACAAGGCGAATTGTATAGTAAACCGACTAGGTTTCTCTTCATGTAACCCTGCACCTCCGGATATATAAGGTGGGCAGGGATTCTCTCATAAACATCATCAATATACACCACACCAGCACAGGACGTAGGGTATTACGCACATCGCGGTCCAAACCTGTATAAATCCTTGCGTCTTGTGTTACCATCGTGTTCTTGATTCTTATGCACCCGTAAAATAACTATCAAGGTAGGGACAACGTTGAAATCCATCTCGTCGAATGCGATGGATAAAACCTTCATCAACTCTACTCCGGCTCCGTCGTCACGCCGATCAAGCCAGTGGCTTGCGTGGCGATCTTCATCAAGCAGACGGCGTGCGGGGTGTACTGGCTTCGAGACAACGTCCTCTGATCTGCGTCGAGGTGACCCGGCATAAAGTCGTCTACGAGGCTGCGACGTCCCTGCATGCACCAAGTCCCAAGGCCACCGCTCGCCGACGCATGCTTGATTCTCTCAAGCGCCGGCGCACAACTCTTCGTTCAGAAGCCAGGGCAGGTACCGTTCATCAATTCCATCTCCTTGTCGAACTCGCCGGGTCGGCGCGTCCGCATGCAAGGCAAGAGATAGAGTTCAAGCGGTCAAGCTTTCCATCAACAAAAGATATGGTTTCAAGTCCCGAAGCAATGTGATGTCGGGAGTACTCACCATGGAAGATTCCTTCCTTATTTCCTAATGCTTTCTTAATCATGTTTATTATATTCCTATCAAGTCGGTCATCTACTGACATGTGTTGCTCGCGATGCTTTCCTAATGCTTTCTTATTCATCTACTGACCACGTGATGAATTTTTTGGCATGTACCGATCGCATCTATTCATGGACGCCTGAAAGCTTGTTGAGTTTGATTGACTCCGACTCATCTACGAGACTACGACAACACCTAAGCGAACACAGCGACAGTCCATGGCCACTCGGGCATGGCGGCGATTCCTTTAATCGCTCGGCCACGACGGAGATTCGGCGATGGTCTGTTTTTTCATCTCGGCGGCTCGGCGCTTCACGGCCGGCGTGACGTCCAAGGCTCGATGAGCAGCCTCGGCTATCAACTACCTCGTCGACAGTTCAAGATCGACATCGATCGTGCGGCGGCCTCACTCGAAGGTCTTCGTCCCGCGCGACGCTCAAGATCGAGATCGCAAGTCCCGAGGTGACTTGCATGCATGGCGACGTCCTTGTCTTCATGCTGCTAGCAACCATGCGGCTTCAAGTCCCAAGGCGAAGTGCTGTCCTGGTTAGCCACACGCACGTAGCCAGCACAAGATGGCCATTGTCAGGACCCGCCGACTTCTTGAGTTCGTTAAAGAATTGATCATCTGAAGTCCGAGAAGATCACGTTCTACCAGGGAAATTGCTTTCCTTTCTTTACTCTGCTATTCATATTATTTTATTGCTAATCAATCTAGCTTAACCACTCGTCACGTGATGTGTTTTTGGCATGTCCTGGATACATCCGATCGTGGTTTCGTGAACAACTGGAGCACGGAGTTTAGACTCTTCCAGCCATTTGACGAACGCTGATGCGGTAGAGCAAGTCGCCGACTCGGCGTATTCTCCGTACAAGACTCCGTCGACTCGGTGGACTCTCCGTACAAGACTCCTTGTATTACAAGACCAGCCCACGTCCCGATGAGGCTCGCTCTGTGTTGACTTCGATCCACCGTCAACTGCAACAAGTCGTCCAGTCGGCGACTCGACGACGTTGGCGTATCCCTGCATGCATGCAGAGACGGAGTCTCAGCCGGAGCCGAAGCCAAACTTTCCATCAGGGCAGAGTCCAAGTCGGAAACCACAGCCGATGGGGAAATCCGTCCCAAGGACGACACGGTTCCATCCAGTTCAAGTCCCGAGCTTGCTTCAAGTCCCCAGCTCGGCGTATATGAGTATATCCACGACCTGGCGTCGTCTACTCCATCGACCATGGCGGCTACGGCGACTACGAACTCGGCGTACGGCGGCGTCAACTCTCGACGGCATAAGGTGACGGCCATCTGCCATGGTGGTCACCTGAGAACGGCGACGATGATCACTCGGCCACAATGACCACGAGGTCTACTTGCTGATTACTCGGTGATGGTGATCACTCGGTGTACGACGGAGATGTTGGCCTGAACCAGTAGGCTTACATCGTTGCTGCTTTCACATCAAGATCAAAGGCAAGAACAGTGGAAGCCCCTTGGGCAGTCGGCCTACACCGGCGATCACTCTCCCCCGGTCGGTGCGGTGCATAGCGAACTCGGCGTACGTGAACAACCACTCGGCCACGGCGACGGCTACTTGATTCACATGAAGACATACTCGGATTATTATCCAACTGACCCGGCATTAATCCGGAGGCTTACAAGCTCAAGAACAAGGATTGATTTCATCCTTCTCTTCGACTTGGCGATACGACAGACAACTTCTCCTTCATCGGCCAGGCTGGCCAGGCTCTATGAGCTCTACTTCATCGGACTTCTTCTTCACTTGACTTCGGCGGACTTCTACTTCAACCGGCCAGGCTGGCCAGGCTCTATGAGCTCTACTTCGTCGAACTTCGACTTCACTCGACCATGTTGGTCACGCTCTTTGAGCTCGACTTCTTCGGTGGCTTCTTACTTCGACTTCACATGGCCATATCGGTTAGGCTCTATGAGCTTTACTTCTTCGGCGGACTTCTTTTTCACTCGGCCAGTCGGTGGCCAGGCTCTATGGGCTCTATTTTGATGAACTTCTTCACTCGGCCGGATGGCCAGGCTCTATGAGCTCTACGTCGACGAATTTCTATTTCTTCACTCGACCAGTTGATGGCCAGGATCTACGAGCTTTACATTGAAGGCCTACGGGAGGTTATTCCCAGAATTGAACTTGCTTTTTGAGTCGGTTTTATGAACTGCAGTGAAGAGCAAGGCGGTCGCCAAAACTTACGAGCTGTCATCATCCTGGGCACAAGTTGCTGGATGGGCTTAGATTCCGGCCGAGTGCAAGCTCGGTTCGAGACTCGCAACTCACTTCTGGTTTTAACAGCTGTAGTGCACCAGTTGTGGGGAGTTCCCATAACTCCCATGGAGTTCCCCTTTACGGTAATGGATGTTTCATCTATATGCCAGGCTCTTTTTAGACCTTCTGCCTAATTCTTCGGATTACGCAGAAGCTCGGGGGCTGCACCTTACAGGTGTGTTTTTAAAAAATCCTGCTAGTAAGCATACTTTTTAAAGTCTTGGTCAACTTCGAGTTGAATGCTACTGACAGGTAGGACACGCTTTATGAGCCCAGCCTTTGTTCCCGACGTCAGTCGGCATTGGGTGTGTCAGACCCCATTCCTGGAATCTGCTGTGCATCCTGTATCAGTCCCTGGATCAGCAGCTGATACGCACAAGAACACAGATATGATAATCAAAAGCATACTTCGAATAGATAAATAAGTATAGTACCTGATATAAAACCCTTAGTGGCGGCTCGACAAGGATTCAAAACCATCCAAGTCCATCCGACCGACTAAGGCGAAGCAGACAGCGGAAACTATGGCCCAGAGCCACAAGCAGACTTGAGGAGCAGAACCGAAAACCAAAACATTATCGTCTTTTACGAAGCCTTCTTCCACCTAAACCAACAATTCGCAACGCGTGAGTACATAATGTACTCAACAAGCCCTAACACAAGGGTAAAAGTATGCAGGGATATAACCAAGGTTTAGGCTAGGGTTCATCATATTGGGCGAAAGCCAACTTTATGCAAGGGTTGCTTGAAAGCAAAACAGTTCGCAATCTACAGTCAGGATTATTATTACTGGTATTTAGTGGGGTGTTTGGCCCTGGGGGAGATGCAATCCATCCCGCCAGTTCCCACTTTTAATGCTGGCCGACAACCAGCGCACGGCTCCACACCGGTGTATTCCAAATACACGCCAAGGATAAACTCACACACCGTTATACTATCTTGTGTGGCCAAAGCTTTCGCGTCGTCCATTGCCGTGGAACACGGCTATCCGGATAGATTCTGAACTCTGCAGAGGTTGTACACGATTCCCACAAGGTACACCAGTCCTCCCCGATATCGCGGCTTGGACTGACATACTGAGGTCCCGTACCTACTTGGTGTCATCACGGCACCACCCACGGAAAATCTGCGACCAGGGGCTTTAATCATCATATAATCAAGGCCTGAAATATCACCCTGTGCCGGATCCGCGTCCCACTGTCGGCGAATCTTCTCCTGGCTTCCATGTGCAACTCTGCCTCCCGGTGGGTACCGTGGGAACACTATAGTAGGGTGTGGTTCCAAATCTTTCCATACAAGACTTGTGGCTGTACGAAGGGTGCTAGGCCAGGCGCACAGGAACCGGTCCTTATACGACCGAAGCAGGCATCTTCACTAGCTATCCTCATGAGGCATCACCCTACTAGAGGACTCGCATCCCTAGAGATAGCCCTCCCCACTGAGAACTACCTCGCCTGCTCCCGCCAAGTAACATCCCCACTAGAAGTTTCACAAGTTGTCACTAGTCCCACCCACAATTCATATTCACCACACACACCACCAAGTACTCACACCATTTAACACAAAAAGATATGTATAGCAAGATTAAATTAAGTACCCAGTTGTGAGTCCTAAGCAGCATATCAATCCAACAAATCATTAAAGAATTAATGATGTTGGTTCCTAGGTTTAACAATAGAATCAGGATAAACAATATCAAGGCATGGCCATCAACAAGTACTTGGAACATACTAAGCATTTAAATCACATTTAAAAGGCATGCATACTTTATTTGAAATCAAGCTCTAAGTAGGATCATTTGTAATCATAGGATCAACATGATCAAAGGGAGTTAGGGCTTGCCTTTACTAAAGTCTTCTTCTTCCAAGTCCTCGTATTCCGGGTATTCAGATCTTTCCTCAAAGCTTGGATCTTCTGAGTCTTTCTTGAAGCTGGTATTCGTCTGGCTCTTCGTGTAGTAGCTCGCGTGGTCTAGCGCATAAAACACTACGAATCAACAAACTACGCGCGAAAGAAATAAAGATCGGAAAGAACCAACAAGATCCAATTAACCTAAAAAAGAATCGATAAAACTCCAAGAGATGGGGCTATGTTTATGCAATGCATACTTATTTTATGAAAGGTTATCTTTTACAAGCTATACATGGCCTTGTAAGGGCCATATTCACCTAGACAAACTATTAAATATTTAGTTTCTCTTAAAGAAACGGGGATGCAAGGTTTTGCATGAAACTTTAGGGTGAGGATGATGAGATGCACATGCTTTAATGACAGTGATTGCGTGCATATCTAATATGTAAGTTTCTATATTATCTCTATTAAAGAACATGCATGGGTTGTTTAGGGATGTATGAGCAAATGCATGGTATGGATGCACGATTGCAATTAAAAGAGCAATGAACAATAACTCCAATAAACTCCAATAAAGGACTGCACATAAAAGGATGATAAACCGATAAGATTTGATAAGAATCGACGATAACATCGAAATTGATGATGTTGAGCGATGATCGAACTAGATTAGGATTGAAATTGGATTACGATAAAAGATGGTCACTAGGGTTTGTAGAGAATGACACAAAGATTTGCTAGGTTTAATGCTAGCACGAGCAGTTAAAGGTGTGTGATAAGATTGGGAACGGGGGTGTGTTGCGACGAGAAAGGTGTTTAGGTTTTAGGGTGAAACGATACGGCATGATTGATTAGATTCGATGCTAAAAGGTGAATGAGTATTGGAGACATGCGATATCGACATCGCATGATCTGCCGAGATGTGATCTTAGGGTATTGACGGCTCGTCGATTTATTTCAGAGCTCCGAGAGTAGTACCAAAGGGTACTACGCGTTTCTACGAACGCGTGAGCGCAAGAATCGCTCAAAACGGAGTTAGGGTTGAGAAATTACGGAGATTTGAAGATCTGGGGGCTTATTTGTAAGAATAGAAAGGTTCCAAGGGCTTATTTATAATTACAGAAAGAAATTAGGGACCTATCTGTAATTGTAGAAAAGTTTAAGGACCTTGGTGTAAGAAGATAGGGGCTGAAAGGTAAATACCGAAAAGTATAAGGGTGTTTCTGTAAAAGGACAGGATCCAAACAGAATTAAATAAAAGATCAGGGGCTTATCTGTAAAAGTTACAGAGCCCTCGGGGATTTCTGGAATTTCTGGATTTATTTTGTTAAGGGAAAAGAATCGTGAGCCAAGTCCACCGTGAACCAAGTGGGATATGGGTCATTGGTCCACGTGAACCGGGTTCACGGAGAAAAAGATAGAGGGGCTGCTGACTGGGCTGAGGAGACCGGGTCGTGTGGGCCCCGCTTGCCGACGTGGCCTGCTACGTCGGACGGCGGCGCGACCGGGTCAAAGCGGCTGAGGAGAAGGGGCGCGCGGCGGCGCGTCGCCGGAAACATCGCCGGCGGCGACTAGGAGGGCGGAACGACGACGAGGACAGCCCGCGGGGATAGAGCTCGCGACGGCGGAGCTACGGCGGGGTGATGTCGTCGACGGATAGCAGTGGAGCGGCGGCGAAAGCTCGCCGGAGTTGGGCGGCGCGGCGGTGGTGCGACGCGGAAGGGCGAGGGAGCGCGATTTCTTCAAGTACGTGCTCACGCGTGGGTGCGGCGACGTGCGGGAAGGTTTGGTGGGCTCGGCCGACACGGGGACTCGCCCACGGCGGCCGGCGACGAGATTGGGCACGACGGCCATGGCGGTGCTCATCGCGGAGGTGCGCGCGTGAGGAAAATACGAAGAAGGAAGGCCGCGGGGAAGAGAGAGGGACACGGGGATTCTTACCCTGGGCTCGACAGTGGTGGAGGGCGACCGGAGGTGGCCGGCGTCGAGCTCGCGCGCGGCAGCGGACTGCGGTGCGGCTAGGGTTTGGTGCTCCGGTGCTCACTGAGCTGCGCGGAGGGGCGCGGGCGAGGCAGAGTGACACGGCGAAGCTGCCAGGTTAGAGGAAAGGGATGGAAGAGGCTCGCCGTTGGTGGATTTCACAGCGGCAGGATATGAGGAGGAAGGGGGAAAATGGAAATTGATGCTCGGTGCGTGCGAGGAGGGAAGAAGTGAGCTCAGAGAGGGAGAGGAGATGCGTGCGCATCCTTTGTAGTAGAGGATGAGAGAGAGGGAAACCAAGAGCGCGCGCGCGACGGTGTCACGGCAGCGGCGGCGACCTTATCCGATGGAGTCGAACATTTCGGCGCCAAGCAGTGAATGAGAAGGGCAAGGGGGAATGGACGACTGTGCGAGGGCTCCGCGTGGCGCGTCCGGGGTGCGGCTCGAAGAGGGGGAGTGCACGGGGCAGCGTCGGCGACGGCGCGTCGGGAGGTGCGCCGGCGGCGACGCGTCGCGCGGAGGACGAAGCCGTCCGCGAGACGACGTCTTCGCGGGCCGGGCGAGCTGGGCCGACGCGGCTGGGCCGCGGTGGGCTGCGAGGAAAGGGAAAGAAAGAAGAAGGGGGGCCGGCGGGGAGGAAAAAGGGAATGGCGGCCCGGGAAGAAAGAAAACGTTTAAACATTTCTGGGGTTTGAAATGCTTCCAAATTTGAATGGATTTCAAATTTGGGAAGGGAATAGAATCCAACAACATATAAACAAAGGCAATAAAACCCAAACATGCATATGATGAGTTTTGGTGCAGGTTTAAAATCAAATTTTGAAATTTAACTTGAGGTTTAACCTGTTTTAATTATATTTGTTGGAATTGAAGAGTTCAAATTTAAGTGAATTTTTAAATGGGAACAAACACTTGAGCACGTGTCTTTATATTTCAAAATTCCATATTCAAACTAGGTTTGAATTATATAGTGAATTTATTTCAAAATTCGTGGTAAGGTAAGGACGAGTCAAAAATTCAAATTTTCACTGATTTTTATTCTTTTTGACTTGGTTTGAAAACTAGGGTGTTACAGCTCTCCCCACTTAAAAGGAATCGCGTCCTCGAGATTCGGAAGAACTTCCGGGTGATGTAGAACTCTCTTGGGTCTTCTTGCTTGATGGTGGTAGCATCCAAAATTTCGTCGGAGACTTCTTGACGTCGCAACCTTTGACAGCAGATTCTCTTTATTGTAGATGTACTTGAAACTGTGAAAAGACGTAGCACAGCCTTTTTTTTTTTTTTTTTTTTTTTTTTGGCTTCTGAGGGTCTTCGGTGTTGATTGCTTTAGCAGGGGATAGCAAGCCTGAGATTCTGGCTTCAGGCTGTTGACTTAGCCGACAGAAAATCCTACCCCCTTAAAAGATTTTCCCTTAAGTATTCTGCTTGATGTTGGGTAGTCATTCCGGTTCCGAGTGACAAGGTCGTTAGCTTATTCGTAACCTTTCTTTTCGGAGGGACCGTTGGTTCTGAAACTTTCAGAATCCATGGTATGGTACGTTGGTCAGCTTCTTTGGTTTCTCAAGTGGCATGAACCATTATTTCTCTTTCTGATATACTGACGCTTTCTCGGTTTTATAACATTCCGAAGATTTCCGTAATCAGTAACCATTCCGAAGCATTATATACTTAGTCCATCGTAGGAAAGGTTTTCCATTTTTGTTACCGTGGGGGGTTGGGCACCTATCCCACTTAAAATCCTAAACCTCAGATTACTTTTTTAACATGCAATACTTAAACAACTTTTTGAGTGCATGACCTACTTTTCGTGAGACTTTATTATTGCAGAGACGTAGCCAGCAGACAACTTACCAAAAACTGTAACCTTGCTTTTTCCGATATTGCTGTTACCGACACGACGCTTTTCCAGGGTCGGATTGGTCTGCTTAGGTGGAATAGATATCTGGGATCCTTTAAATCTTGTACCAGATGTTCGTGTCTTGATACCTTCTTTAGAGTTATCTGGATCTGACCGTCCAGAGATGGCTCACACACGAGCTATTGACTGATCTGGCTTCGCGAAGTGAGATTTAACTGCTTGAATTTGACAACAGTCAGATTTGCGTCTTTCACATCTTGCTAAGGTTGCGATGATTTCTTGCGATCCAGTCATTTACCACTACAACGGCCTTTCTATGGGATTGAGACTTTCTCTTGTCGTTCCATTAGTGGCCTTTTCCAAATGCTTTGCCTTGATCTATCCAGATCAGGACTATGAAATCTTACAATCCACCACTATTCCTCATACTGTTGTTCTCAACTCGTAGAGTTCTGTCGACTCTTGTCATTGCAGGTTCATGGTACCTTGTTTCCAATACCACGTAACTCTGTCCAAGGTCTGTAGTTGCCATCCGTAAGCTGCGTACTGATTCCCAAAGCTTCTGACTTCTTTAGCGCACGCTTACGCTGTGTACTCATACTAGCCATAACGAGTGATAAAAAGTTATCTTTAGCATGTCTCCATCTTGGATCTTCAGCTGGTAGTACTCGGATCTTTAAGTCAATTTTGGAGACAAACTTGATCTCCTACTGGTCAACAAATCTTCGATCCTGGGCAGTGACTACTTGCTCTTGATGTGACCTCATCGAGTGAATTGTAGTTGAGAACCGTCCGAAGCTGCTATCTTTCTTTTCTGAACAAACGGAACAGGAAATCCCGAGGGGGGGTTTGGTCTGATGAGATGTTTCTCCTCCTGTAACTCTGCTAGCAGATCCTTTAGTTCTACTGGTCCATTGGCTGCAATCCGATAGGGTCTCTGGCTATCGGGGATTTGCTTCAGGAACGAGCTTAGTGGTGAAACTCTCTGCCTTGGGCAGTGTTATTCCTGGTGATTTGTCGGGAGACCATGGGGTGGGACCCATCACAGACTACTGGTACTTCTTTCAAGGGTTTGTCTTCCATGCTGCTTGCCATGTTTGTAGCCTTCGATCCTTTTGATTTACATTCTACTTTAATTCCATTTCATGGTCACGAGAGAAACTTTCCCGGTGTCACAGGCGTTATCGCCCTGGTGCACCACTTCTTTTCTCGAGGAACACTCAAGCATTGCTTGACTGCTTTCCATCATATCATGAGATATGTTCTTTTCGTCGCTAAAGGTTTTTTTTTTTAGCGAGAAAACTGATTTTAGGGCAACCATTAGGAATGTCGATACTCCTCCGGTGGAGGTAACACTTTTGATTTTGTCAAAACATGCTTATAATTCCTTTCTGTTGATATTACTGCTCTGTCCATGGGTAACATGATTCTTCACTCGAGGGATACTAGTGGTTGGTTTTCTCCTTTCCTTTGAAGCTTCTGCTTTCACTGGACCTTCTGTTTCTGTCCTTGGCACCCTACTTCTATTCCATTTATGCCTTTTGAAGCAAGGTGGTCTCTTTGGTCTTTGCCTTGGTGACATTTTGAGGAAGTCTTTTGTAACTAGCTTATCTTCGTCGGTGTTATCATAGAAAGGTGGCTTAAGCTTCATTTTTTTTTTGGCAAGGTTCCTTGACTGTGGAGGTTTTAAGGATCGTGTGACCGAGAGGGGGGGGGGGGGTGAATCGGGAACACCATGAATTAATACTTTTGCACTTCTAGCTACTCTAACTAATTGCACACAGTAAAGGATACATAACTAGAGAGTACATGTGCACTATGTGATAGTGATCAAGCAAGGATAACCATGTGCTTAGGACTTGTACATGTAGGAGCAAGGTAACATGAGCATATAAACAACCTAGCATATGACGATATACAAGATAAGCTCAACAAGTCCTACACATGCTAGTGTATAAGGTAAAGCACTCAAGCAATCTAGCATGCATATGGGTAACACATACGGAAGCTCAAGTAAGTCCTATACATGCTAGTGTATATGATAGATAGACAAACAACTAGCATGCATACAAGTAACACATGGGGAAGCTCAAGCTAGTGATCATGATAACAAGATAGATACAACATAAAGCATAACAAGATCACTAGATGATATCAAGCAAGTGTAGAGCTATGAGCAAGTAAGTACACATAAGGAAAGCGATATCACTAGAGATAACGTAGAGCTAGCATACGGAAACAATCATCAAGCATCATATGATAAGCACAAGATCTACTACATGCATAAAGATAAACAAGATAGTAAGTGCAAGTAGTAGAGAGTAAGAGTAAGAGATTGCTCATCGATTTTTCCCGTGGTCTCGGAAGGATGGCGCCTTCCCCTACTCCACGTTGGGTCACTCCCGCCGGAGTCTCGACCCCGTCCCTCCGCTCGATGGCGATCCCTTCTAGAGCACACTCCACCCTTTAAGCCGGTGATGTCCCCTAAGAGCACGCTTCACTCCTCGAGTGAAGTCACGGGCTTCACCCCGCCGCACACCGGCAATGCTCTCCTCCTTGGACCATCCACCGCTCTTGAGTGAAGTCGCGGGCACGTCCCGCCGGCTTCTCCCGGGTACTCTCCTCCGAAGGTAAGGCTCCGCACTTGATGCGTGCCAAAGGGCGCTCCACTAGTGATGCTTCTTTCGCACGGGAAGCTCCAAGACCGTGTACAAACTTGTGTTGGCTTCCACACTCTCTTTGGCAAGCTCAACACCGACGCCTAACCGGTCTAGGCCTTGCCATAGACCAAGGGTAACAACCAAGACCGCCTCCCTATGACCACACTAGTCCTAGAGGTGGATGGATGCTCTCAACCCTCTCAAGCACTAAGCTTTCTTCTCCAAATCTTCTCCATGTGCTTCTCCTCTCTCTCAAGCACAAAGCTTTCTCTCTAAAGCCTCTCCATGTGCTTCTCTTGCATCCTCTTAGCTCCCACTGTGTTTCCCTACTGATAACAATGGCCAAAGGCACCCCAAAGGGTCAAACAACCGGCTATTTATAGGCTACCAACCCAAAACTAGCCGTTGCCCAAAAGTGCCCTGCGAAACTAGAGACCGTACAAAGGACCGTACTGTCCGGTCTCTTCCAGACCGTATTGTCCGGTCTCTATTTCCAGGCGCATCTCCATCTTCTTCTTCATCTCCAATGAAGACCGTACTGTCCGGTCCCTAAGACCGTACTGTCCGGTCGATTGTCCGGTCTTCATTTCTTCCACTTCAAAACTTCAGCTTCTCTGTCTGGAATACTCCAATAGAGACCGTACTGTCCGGTCCTCTAGGACCGTACTGTCCGGTCAACTGTCCGGTCTCTATTCTTCAACTTCCAGAAACTTCAGCCTTTCTGTCTGGATTTCCTCTGTAGACCGTATTGTACGGTCTCCATGACCGTACTGTCCGGTCTCCTCTGACGAAGCTGAACTTGATCATTTCTTCGATTCTTGCTTTCCAAACTTCATCACACTTGGCTCTTCTTCT
>JAAXCT010003844.1:0-23275 GCA_012490785.1 Eragrostis nindensis
TTCCTAATCCCAATCCCACTTCTCATTTCCCATTTGCCAACGCCACCTCAGAAGAAAACACATGCAGTACATTTTCATCTCCCAGTACATCCAGTACACAGTACGTTCTACACCGCCACAGTATTATTTTGTCATGTTTTGCCATTCAGCTTGAAGTGCAGGCGGTGTATTATTTTATTTGAGAAACGATGCATGATGCGCATACAAATGCATTTCGATCGGAAATTTACTAGTATTGTACTTGTTGACTCGGAGGTGAACCTTCTTCCCCAACAGCAGTGACTTAGGAGATTAAAATTTTTTCTATTGTTTGTTAGACATATATATATCCAGTGAAAACTGAACAAAAAGTTGAAATAATTCCATAAAAACTTGGTTAGAGGTAAACTCTGAAAAATTACCATCCATACTGGATGCAATCTTATGATTGCAAGAAAAATTACAACACCAAACATGATACTGTTTGGAAGATATAGGTATAATAAATTAAGGGTTAGATATATTATAAAGGACAAACATCTGATATATCTGTCCTTTAGTGCATACGTGTGTACCATTTGCCATTTTTTTGTATTTCAAAAGATATCAAGTTTGATGCTACAATTTTAGGTGTAATCATAATATTCTATCGACTATGATGGAGTTTCCAAGCACCCACTTCGGCTGGATCAGTGGCGGATCCAGCGGGGCAGCAGGGGGGTCTCGAGCCCCCCCTACCGTCCGACGGACCATGGAGCCCCCCCTTAGCCCCCCCCCCCTACATTTCTGCAGCCGTGGGAAGAGAGCTGGCCGGCCATGGCCATGGGAGGTCGAGCAGATTCTGATCTGAGAAGGAAGAAGATGACGTTCTGAGTCTTGGGCTAGGCTGGGCCTAGGTGGGCTGTAGGAGAGAGTGGAAAAAGACTGCACCCTTTTATTTCCTGGGCTAGGGTGCAGCCTTTTATTTCCTGGGCTAGAGGTGCGATGAGTTTTTCTTTTTCTTTACTTTTGATCTCTCATTTATTTCAAACAAAACTTGAATTCCAAATTCGAAAAAAGGCCCCCATAAAATCCGTAAAAAATTTAGATCACACGTTTGAACATGTTTTTGGATTTTAAAAATTCAGAAAACTCTAGTTAATTTTGTTTGTCTTTAGTGAAATTTTCTCAAAATTATTTTTTTTCATAAATTTGGAAAAGTTCAAATCCAGAGTGAATTTCTTCAAATTCGAAATTTGAGGGTGGGGAGCGGCCGCACAGCACAGGCACGCGGCTAAGTGGAACATATAAGTTCAGCCCCCCCTACGATTTCTGTCTGGATCCGCCACTGGGCTGGATTGTGCCCGAACATGACCATAATATTGCCTAACTAGCTAGCCTTCCACACGTCGGATATCGATATTTATTTCAACTCAGACCGACTGGGAAAATGTACAGTAGTCTGAGTCTTTGCATTTGCAACAACTATACAATCCTGTAAGGCTGTAACTCGTGGCTGTTCCAATAATGCAGTTGCATCAATACACCACCTGCGGCATTCGTGTACCACCTGCGGCATCAATATACCGCCTTCCATTCAGTTAAATATATGAACCCGGTCAAAACAAAACAGAAGCATATGGAACCCATTGTTCTGAACGGAACTGACCACACTTACATGTGTAAGCATAAGTGCATTGGGTTGGAAGGCATCAGGAAGAGAGGGTACAGGATTGGAAACAATTGTTGCAACTTTGTTCACTTGACAACTAGAGCTGTAAGCACAGCTACCGACTACCGTCATGTGACTCGTGACAACCTCATTTCTCCCATTTACTACAGCCGAGAGAATTGCAAGGGGCAGTTTTTGGTGCAAAGGTGAAAACATGCGACACGAACCACCTGATCCTCAGCTGACATATATACGTTTAAACATGGGAGAAATGAGGTTGACAGTTACCAGAGTTGTAGGATTTCACTTTTCTGGATCAAAAACTTGGCAGGGGGTTTGGAACAAAAATGCGTATGAGCACGATCCGACGTCCTACATTTTACGTTTGCACTGCTGCACTGAATAATCCATTAGCACCAAATTTTTTCCCAGATTGGTCTGTTCTGTTTGTTTATTTGTTTGTGCCGTTACCTGAGCATCACATACTTCTTCTGTACATCTCATGATAAGATCGCGAACGACTCTGCCTCTATGAGAGAGAATGTGCAGGGAGGGAGACTGGACAACAGAGCAGGAAGGAGGTAGAGCATGCATGAGAGCGCGCGCTTGCAGGCGGTGATCTTGACTGCGGTGGATGCCACTGCCGCGGTGCATGAGTGAGCTGTGGAGCCTGGAGGACAGAGGCGGCGGCGAGTCCAAGCACCCACTTGGGCTTGCATGTGCCTGAACGGCTGAACCTGACCCAGCCCAAGACTTTGTGGGCCTCATTAGCCTTCCATGCGTCGGATTTGAATTTTTATTTGAAACCTGGATTGAATGCAAAAGATTTGCACTCACAAGTTTTTGCCTCTGTTCCAACCAATACTAATATACAGTCGCGTGAAGGTAATGCAATTGGATTTTTGATGCCTAAATATATATGCAATCATCATGAATTCACCACCTACCATTCTAGTTATAACCGTTAGTAACTCCACCTTCCGTTCAGTCATATATGAACCGGATCAAAAACAGAATAGAAGCGTATGGAACCCATTGTTCCGAACGGAGCTAGCCACACTTACAGGCGTGGACATGTGCATAGGGTTGGAAGGCATGAGAAGAGGTGGTCCAGGACTGTCTAGAAATCTTGCACGGTTATGGAGCGGATGACTGGAGCCTTAGCCACAACTCTTTCTGTAGGGATCTAGAAATGTATGGCATCAATACACTCTGGCTCTCTGATCTTGTAGGTCTTGCAAGAAGACGATCAGTTCATCTTGAGGTGGGAACCGTCTAGCTACTACTCTGCGTCCAGTGCTTTAATTACCCGATGCAAATCTTGAGACGGGGAAAATTCTTGGCTGCAAGTAGTTAATATGGAAGACTTGCACCTCGCCGCGAAGATATACTTTTCATCTCGCTTGTGCTGCATGGCTGTTGTTGTCTTGTTGGACTTCAGAGTGTCCCTATCGTCACAAGTTGCCCAAACGACGGCCCTTGCGAGTTGTGCATTGGAGCATCTCGTTCTCGATCGGATGCATTTGCACTAGAAAGGTTTAGATCTTCCTCTTGCGTCACGGCGAGAGAATAGCAAGAAACAATCACCAAGGAGTACACTCTGTACAGACAAGGTCGACCAGTTTTGTAATCCTTGTTTGGTCAGTCTGCCGAGAAACGAATGGTTGGATTTTGATGGATCCGTGATCAAGCCCCTGGCGCTACCTCAAGGTCCTCAACAATTTTTTTGTACAGTTTAAGGGCATTTTATTACTCCAGTATCACCCAGAAAAAGGTGGACCATATGTTCAGTTACAGCATCTGTGCCATCAGCACATTACACCCCCTCAGGCGGGAAACAAGTCACAAAATACTTCAGCTGTGGACGATGACAACCGACCCTATTAGCCGGTACTGCTGTCAATTTGGCTCTGAAGAGTAGCCGTCAAGGAAAGACCACGTTCTCTGTTCTCAACATCATGCTCTCAAAGGAGAGCGAATTTAGCTAGGCGAGTGCCTTTTTTCCTGCCATCAACCGGCAGTTTTTTTTAGCGTAAGCAAACAGCCACACTTACTAAGAAAGGCTAACACCACCACATTCGGTGCTAACATTATTCACAAAGAGGAGGGCAATGTACTCAACCCTCCATATAGCCGTTTTCCAGTGCAATGTAAGAAGATTGAACAATAGATAATCATTTCATCATTTTGTGAACCCTTATTACTTCGATGGATCATTAATTCAGTGGAACATTAAGTCGTTCCCTTTTACTACGGTATATAATCAGTACACCCCAATATTCAAATTATACTCCATTTTCATCTCTATCTTCCCTTCAGTGATATATCTATGAGTGTCGGAGGGAAACATAACGAGCAACGCAAAGAGATTACGTTCTATTTATCATCAATAGACATTTAGGTTTGTTCTATTTCGTAACTACAAATCTGGTTCTTGAGAGCCCGGCGGGACGTGCCTGCGACTTCACTCGGATGGTGAAGTGTGCTCTAGGAGGGATCGTCACGAGCGGAGGGACGGGGTCGAGACTCCTACGGGAGTGATCCAACGTGGAGTAGGGGAAGGCGCCATCGTTCCGATACCACGGAAAACTTCATGAGCATTACTATCGCTATCTCCTTTACTTACTAGCATTTACGTTTCCGCATTAACTCTTGTGCTAGTAGAATTGCATGATAGGTTGTTTTTTTTACTTGGTAGAATTGTTTGCTCAGGAGTTGCTCTTTGCTAGACTAGATTGTGTGCGCGCTTCGCTAGCTTCTTGTCATCACCATATAATCTTTCTCGATGCCCTTGATCCTTTCCCATGGCGGGCTGCAGGGATGGCGGGACGCGGAATCAAGCGGTAGGGGCAGCGATTTGTGGCACGGCGGCCGGCAGGGGCAGTGATTCGACGAGCTCGTCGCCGATTTGCCGCACAATGGGCCAGATTCGGCGACGGAGAGGAGGAGGAAGGGGACGACGCGGCTCAACGCGGCGGGTCGCCGGCGGAGGCAGCGCGGCTCGGGGAGGGCGCGACGGCGGAAGCAGCGCAGCGACGGTGGTTGGTGGGCGGGAGCAGCGTGCGCGCGGGAAGAGAGAGGCGTGTCCGGGAGCGGTGGTTGGGCGGGTCCCACCGGTGTAGCGACCCCGTAGCGGGTCGCTACATCTGGGGGCTTTCGACTGAAATGTAGCGACCCCATAAGGGTAGGGGCTTGGGTAGGGACTCTGCTAGAGTTTAGTTTTTTGGCTCAAGCCCCTACATCCCATCTAGGGACTCATGTAGGGGATCTGCTGAAGATGCTCTGAGTTGGGCTGCCGTGGGCCCGAACCTAACCCGGTCCAAGACTTTGTGGGCCTAATTAGCCTTCCATGCGTCGGATTTGAATTTTTATTTGAAACCTGGATCGCAGTCACAAGTCTTTGCATATGCTCCAACCAAACATTAATATACCGTCGCGCGAGGATAATGCTATTGGATTTTTTATGCCTATATATGTATATATATATGCAATAATCATCAATACACCACCTACCATTTCTATCTCAACCTTTCTTAGCTTCAATTGTATGTATGAGCCGCGGTCAACATAAAATAGAAACAGATGGAACCCACTGTTCTGAATGGAACTAGCCACGCTTAGACACGTGAAGGCACATAGGGTTGGAAGGCATGGGGAAGTTATGATCCACGCTCTCAAAAAATTGATGCTTACTTCCTCTTTGATCAACAACTGAACTTGTGAGTAAAACTGTTTTTTAGGGATAGAAATGTAGACTACCGATACGTTCTGGCTGTGAGATCGTCAACGTCGGAGAAGTCTAGCCAACATTTGGTTCGTATCAAGAACAATACTACCCTCTATGACGTTTGCTGCTTCCTATACATTCAAACGAGACACGATTTCACAAAAATCTTCACTGGCAGCCAATACAAATTGTTTCTCAAAGTACCTGAATCCACATACATCACTAAGAAAACGTGTAGATAAGCAACCACATACTTCTTCTGTACATCTCATGATAAGGTCGCGAACGACCGTATGAGAGGGAGCGTGCAGGGAGGGAGAGTGGAGAACCGAGCAGGACAGAGCAGGAGAGCACTTGCAGGCGGTGATCTTGATGGCGGCGGACGCTACCGCCGCGGCGCGTGAGTTGGAGCTGTCGAGAACAGAGGCGGAGTACGAGTCTAACAGGAGTCAGAGGAAGATGGAAGTCTCCAAGCGAAGCACCCACTGGGCTGGCGTGTATCCCAAACCTGAACCGGTCCAAGAATTTGTGGACCTAATTAGCCTTTCACGTGTCGGATTCCATTTGAATTTTTATTTGAAACCTGGAGTGGATGCAAAAAATCGCAGTCAGAAGTCTTTGCCTCTGCTCCAACCAACATAATATACAGTCGTGTGAGCATAATGCAATTGGATTTTTTATGCCTGTATGTATGCAACGAACCTACCATTTGTTTCAACATCGTGTGGCTCAGATTGAAGTTTCCATAGTTTGCACGGAGAGGTTGGTTTCCACCTGATACATTTTCTTCGTTATAACCGTTCCTATCATGTCCACATCCCTTCAGTCATATATATGAACCGAGCGAAAAACAGAATATACAAGCGTATGAAACCCATTGTTCTGAACGGCACTAGCCACACTTACATGCGTGAACATGTGCATAGGGTTGGAAGGCATGGGGAAGAGACGGTCCAGTCCAGGACTGTTAACAAGTGCTGCACATTCTTGAGTTCTTCCATAGTACAGCTAGAGCTTTAGCCGCAACTCTTTTTTGTAGGGATCTAGAAATGTATGGCATCAGTACACGCTGGCTCTCTGATCTTGTAGTCTTGCAAGAAGACGATCAGTTCGTCTCGAGGTAGGCACTTTCTGCTGCTACTCTCCGCTCCCAGTGCTCTATTACCCGATGCAACTCTTGAGACCGGGGACAGATTCTCGGCTGCAAGTTGTTAAGATGGAAGAATTGCACCTCGCCGCGAAAATGTACAGAGAACTGCTCCGGTAGAGCTGTTTCTCAAAGGAGCGCGAATCTTAAAGCATGGTTCATTTATTAGAAAATCTTAATCACTTTTTAATCCGGTTAGAGCCCGGCCCAATGCAGTCCAGCACTCACTGATGCAACAACGCCTCATGAACCACCAGCCCCCGCCGTTTCCAAATACGACCATGCATGACCACGCGTGTGGCTGGCGGCAGGTCATCTGTTCAATTCGTTTATCTGGCTCAGGCAGAGGGCGAGTAACCAATCACGTATTACTGTATTAGTACGATTACTAAGAACAGTTATACGGGTCAGATACGTAGAGGACAACAGTGCAGTCGACGCGAACGTCAGGAAGGCTTAAATTAATACAGATGGTAGCAATGTCTGGGCTGAGTTGGGCTGGCCCTGGCCCAGGTGGATTAATAAATTAATGAAATCGTTTACTTGATCAATCACTTTAAGATTCGTGTTACTTTTGAGAAACAGCTCCACACTTGCTAAGTTTTCGCTGTAGAACCAAACGCACCCCATGCGACACATTTTAATTTTTTTTCCCTTTTCCTTTCAGGCTTCACACTGACAGTCCTGTACTGTACCCAACTGTACAAGACGTGACTTGTCTCATTTCTGGAGGGAGGTGGCTATATATCAATGCACTTCAGCCGCTTAAGTATAACATTTTTGGAATAAAATGACCATAGCTTCAACGAAATCGAATGTCGCAACTCACAGCTGGATGGATTGGGTGATCTAGAGGATACCAGATGCACCGCACCACACTTGTATCTAGAGATATGGCAAACTCACACCAGCATCTTTCCTCCAACTTGAGGGACACCACACAGCAGTGACCCACTATGTAACCGTTGTCACAGGACCAGAGATTGTTGCCAAACTAGTCTCGCTCGGCACTCCCTTCTACTAACTGTGAAGACTGATTAGTCCTTGTAGGATAAAAAAAACATTTAATATCTCACATTGTACAACTTGTGTTTGGTGATATTATCGTACTGGAATAAACAGATTCTGAGAACAAATGTCGATCAAACTGTTAGCTGTTGATTATTTGATTGAAAAAAAATGGTGCTCTTGAGGTTTTTTTGTAAATGCTTAGTAAATAGCCGGCAAATTTCTCACTGTAAAATAATGCGGTACGACATGTTTGTCCATTTTGATCTTGATAATTGATGCTCAACTAACCATATCTACTTTTGCACTTATAATACATTTACTAGTTTGATTTGTTATACTTCTTTTCAAATAACACCTACCCTCATGAACAAGTTATTTTTTAATTTCCACCGCAAAAAAAGTTTTTTTTTAATTTTATACACCCCTTATCCTGCTTAATAGTGTTATATATGCATTTTGTTATCATGTGTTATATATGTATCTGATTGTGCAATGTAAGGGATGGGCAAGCGATGATGTACTGCCTATCAAGATACTATGCACTGAGCAACTCCACCCATATATGATCGAGCTGGTTGTAATTATTGTGGTTGACAAAATTGTAACTCGAGACTGATGTCATTGATACCAGATTAAGCGGCTTTGTATGGATGGACTTACCCACTTCCATCCTCTATATATGTCGACAGGGAAAGGAAAATTCATTTATATTTTACACGACTACCAAACTGTACAAGACGTAATGGCAAAAAAAAAAAAAAAACTGTACAAGACGTGACTTGTCTCATTTCTGGAGGGAGGTGGCTATATATCAATACTTCAGCTTCTTAAATATAACATTTTTTGGATTAAAATGACCATAGCTTCAATGAATCAAATGTCGCAACTCACAGCTGGATGGATTGGTGGTCTCAGGATATGATCTTTCGTCAATGAAGAGGATACCAGATGCACCGCGCCTCACTTGTATCTAGAGATATGGCAAACTCACACCTGCATCTTTCCTCCAACTTGAGGGACACCACACAGCAGTGACCCTTGTCACAGGACCAGATATTGTTGCCAAACTAGTCTCGCTCGGCAGTCCCTTCTACTAAGGCTGACTTCAACAATGGAAAGCAGTTTTGAGAGGCAAAATGACTTTGCCTGCCTTCTACAGTATTTTCCATTTGCTTTCCGAGAGTGTCGTATCCAACAGAGACATTGCATCGCATCTCGTATCGCAGCCACGGCCACTCGCCGCAACGCGCCGCCCGCCCCGCCCCCCCGCCGCGCCGAGCTCCCCCGGCGACGCCGCGCTCCGCCCCGCCCCCGTTCCGCCGAACTCCGCCCCGCCTCCAGCGCCGCCGCGCTCCGGCCCGCCGCGACGGCGCGCCCCATCCCCGGCGCCGCCGCGCTCCTCCTCGAGCCATGCGCCGCCTCCTTCTTCCCTTTCTTCCCGCTGGCCAAGCGCCGCCACAACCACGGACACGGCGGCGCCGCCCTCGACGGGTTTGTGTTCGGGTGCGCGCTCCGTCCTCCGCCCGCTCTGTCTGCGCGTCGCCTCCGCCCCTGCCTGCACTCCGCCTGCTCCACCTGCGCGCCCGCGCGCAGCCACCGCCTCCATCCCCCGCTCCGCCTGCGCCGCCGTGCCGCCCCGCACGCCGCCCTTGTGCGCGGAGCTCGCCCCGCGCCGCCACAGCCGTCTCTCCGCGCTGCCACCGCCTCTCCCCTCGTGCGCCGCCGCCGCTCCCCAGCCCGCCGCTCGGCCACGTGTCGCTCGCTCAGTCTTCTGCTGGGATGCATTTCGGGAGAGAGGAGACCTATGTTTGCACCTTCTCTCTCCTAAGAAGTAAAATTCCTACTGGGTATGGGTCCTCTGTTGGAGCCCATTTAGATAGGCAAATGGGCCACTGAGTATGCAAAATGATGTTGCCTCTTCCGATGCCTCCTCTGTTGGAGTTAGTCTTAACAGAGGACCCATACCCAGTAGGAATTTTACCTCTTAGGAGAGAGAAGGTGCAAACATAGGTCTCCTCTCTCCCGAAATGCATCCCAGCAGAAGACTGAGCGAGCGACACGTGGCCGAGCGGCGGGCTGGGGAGCGGCGACGGCGCACGAGGGAAGAGGCGGTGGCAGCGCCGGAGAGACGGCTGCGGCGGCGCGGAGCGAGCTCCGCGCACAAGGGCGGCGTGCGGGGCGAGCTGGGCGGCACGGCGGCGTAGGCGGAGCGGGGGACGGAGGCAGTGGCCCCGCGCGGGCCCTTGGCGCGCAGGTGGAGCAGGCGGAGTGCAGGCAGGGGCGGAGGCTACGTGCAGACAGAGCGGGCGGAGGACGGAGCGCGCACCCGAACACAAACCCGTCGAGGGCGGCGCCGCCGTGTCCGTGGTTGTGGCGGCGCTTGGCTAGCGGGAAGAAAGGGAAGAAGGAGGCGGCGCATGGCTCGAGGAGGAGCGCGGTGGCGCGCGGGGATGGGCGCGCCGTCGCGGCGGGCCGCAGCGCGGCGGCGCTGGAGGCGGGGCGGAGTTCGGCGGCACCGGGGGCGGGGCGGAGCGCGGCGTCGCCGGGGGAGCTCGGCGCCGGCGGGGCGGGGCGGCGGCGCGGTGCGGCGAGTGGCCGTGGCTGCGATACGAGATGCGATGCAATGTCTCGGTTGGAGACGACACTCTCAGAAGCAAATGGAAAATACTGTAGAAGGCAGGCAAAGGTAATTTTGCCTCTCAAAACTGTCTTCTATTGTTGAAGTCAGCCTAAGGGGCCGTTTGTTTCGGCTCCCGCGACGGCTCTCAGAGCGGCTTCGGCCAAAACGTAAACAAAGGCACAGCTCTCGCAACGGCTTCAACGCAAAACCCGGAGGGAGCCGGTGCCTGAAATCGGGTGAAGCGGGGAGCGGCCCAGGGGGTGCTTCACGCGCTCCTCCCCAGGTCCCCACATGCCACGTCAGAGGGGTTCCAAAAAAATCATTGCTTGGACGCGCTTGACTTGGAGCTGGAGGCTCGACGGAATGGCTTGAAGATAAGAGAGAGAGCAGAAAGAGGAGAGACGGTGATTGGATAAGAATAAAAATTGTCCATATGTATATAAAATAACATTAGAATTTGATTTTTGATATTAATTCATGCATATGAAATAACATACAAATTTTAGATACTACTAATTATTGGTGAAATATGAACTACATGTATATAAAATGAAACTTATGTTCATGGCATTTTGGACAATTGCTTCTTTTATCTATGAAGCTGCAAGAGGAGCTGCAAAAGAAGCCGCAGGAGAAGCTGTTCTACCAAACGTTTTCAGACACAGCTACAGACACAGCCAGCACGGTTGTTTTACAGAAAAGCCATAGCCACAGTCAGAGCCGGCACAGCCGGAGCCCAAACAAACAGGCCCTAACTGTGAAGACTGATTAGTCCTTGTAGGATAAAAAACATTTAATATTTCCTTTCACGTACGACCACAAAAGAGAATATATTGATCATTGTTTGTTCACCCCAGAATCACTTCCATCCATTGGCACTTATACTCAGTGGTCAATACCAAACAGACGATCGTTGGTTGGAAAATTCGTTGGACGAAAACTGGGTTTAACTGCAATTACGTGACATACGTTCTGGTTCATAACTCTATTTCACCTCGACCTCCCATATATATGTAGTACGTTATTGGCGAAGAGTGACAAGACAAACAAATTAATCGAAATGGATGAGATATGGAAACCATTTCTTTCAAGGGAACAAACAAGACATGCATGCATGTCGGAGTAGGGTTGGGAGGCATAGGAAAGAGTTGTCTTAGTTTCAATTTACCCAATAGCGAGGCCAGACACCAAATGCTCGGGAATGGAAGGAACGATTGCCTACTGACAACCGTGCTCTCTTCCGCTCGTGCTTTTCGCTCCCGGCCAGCTTGCTCATGCTGTCTTCCCTGCTCCAGGATCCCGCGCGGCACCTGCGACAGCTGCTCATTGCTGTCGCACATCGTCTTGTTCTTTGAGGTGTTCTCCTGCGGCATCCTGGAGATATGCTTAGAACCATCGTTTATTTTTTGGATACTCCATAGCCATGTGTTGCACCGCTAATGGACTATTGCTTGTGGGCTGGATTCATCATCCATCTAGTCGTGAGTGTGTGGGGCAGAGCAACCGATTTGCTTTTAGGCTGGATTCATCAACTGTTCAGCTAGACGTGATTGTCTTGGGCTCGATCTGGTTGTTAATTAGCTACCTTCATACATGTTTCATGCAAAAATTTCACATGGAAAGGGACTCTTGGTAACCAAATTCTTGAGGGAGGTCGAAAGTTACAGTGCCAATGCAACGTTAGCGTGTTGCCTATGGATGCAACACGATGTGCAGTGAGAAGATGTGCTTGTTGGTATACTCATGCAGTGTTAACTATACCAGAGTAGGGTGTGGCACCAGATCGTTAAGAATACCCATGCTAAGGCTATACAATTATGATTCGTTGAGCTGTCATTAACTTGACGAAACTCTCGAATTCATATATATAATTTTAGTTTATTCTTTTCCTTTGAGCTTTATGATGTGTCTCTCTGGAAAAAAGGTAATGGTGTCATGTTTTCTTTCGCTTCTCCCAGAAGTGCCTTTCTGCCTATTCTTGCCTATTCCGTGACACAATAGACCATCTGCAACTACTTTTGGGGCACATTTATAACTTGAATAAGAACTTTAAGCAAAATATGCTAATTCACCCAACTAAGTGACCTTGTTCTCTTCCAGACACCAGATTCTAACACCGAGCTTATTTTCATGGCTGAAATATAGGAAGTATGGAAAGTCTCACCCATAATTTTAGCAGCCATGATTCGAGTGGATGTTTCCAAAAACATGTGTTTCTCACCCATTATGTCGTTTAGATGCAATTCAATGGTTCTGAATGAGTTTGTGCACATGTGCACCAAATAGTTCATGTGCACCTGATATTTTCCCATAGTTATTTCCCCCCATAAGTTAAGTTTAGTGCATCATAAGTTTAGTTTAGATTAATTCCCTCCCTTGGTGGAGCATAAGTTTAGTTTAGATGAATTCCCTCCCTTGGTTTTCTTCTTTGCCTAGTGCTATTTATTGGCTTGCAGTTTTGAGACATGCTGGAATTAAAATGTTGTGATCGGTTAGGTTATTTTATAGGACAGAAAAGTTGTGAAGTGTGTGCAACTAGTTCCAATTTCACACTGGATGCTTAGCAGAGAAGAAAAAGGCAAAGTTATCTTCAGTGACTACTATCTCTGTCCACTAAGAAACCTGATCAGGAGCACTTCTGATAGTTAATAGACAAAAATGTAGAATAATGTGTACAAATTGAGAAATTTTACGTATAATATTTGATCATTATTTGGTCACACAAAAATCGCATCCATCCATTGACGGCTGACGCAAGGGGAAAAAAAAAGAACTCAGTGGCCAGTACTGAATGGGAAATAATTGGCTGGCAAATTCGCTGGATGACAACAGGTCTTAACTGCAGTTTTCATGCAGATTCAGTTCAGAAAAAAAAAGAATGCAGATTTATTTATATGATATGCTTACTTACAAGAAGAGAGCGTATATTATGCGATTTGACCCAGTGGACGTGGTGGGAACCCGAGATGGAGCTTGAGCATCAATTTAGAAGGGGCCAATGAAGCATTAAGAGCGTGTTTGTTGCCTGCCGAGCAGGTAGCTGCCTGGGCTAGGCAGCAATCACAGCCCCATGCTGGATGCGTGGCAGAGTCTAAAGCAAACAGACCCTAACTGCCTTTTAATGTTTTATTAGTGTAAAAATCATTTAATTAGTGTTTTATTAGTTTGAATAGCTAATTTGGTAGTGTTTTTGAAGCTTTTACAGAAAAGCAGGGGGGGGGGGGGGGGGGGGGGCAAGGCCCACTTTAGTCTCACTTAAGTTCTGTCAGTGGTGGGGTCTGATGCCATTGGACCAATATAATTCGATTTGACTTGTTGGTACGTTACATATGTATCTAATCCAATCATAATTACCACGTACCTTTTGTTCATGAAGAATACAATACATCTAAATAGATGCACGCCGTCTATTTTCTCTCTTGTTCATAACTCCATTTAATCTTGACCTCTGGTCTATATATGCTTTTGTCATAGGATGGTGACAAACAAATAGAAAACCCTCAAAAAAATCAAACAAATCGAAATGGAAGAGATATGGAAAACATTGTTCTCAAAGAACAAAAAACCAGATATACATGCATGCCTGAATAGGGTTGGGAGGCATAGGAAAGAGTCATCTCAGTGTCTTTCTACGACAAAGGGCACAGTTTCCCTGTGATAGATCATCTGCCTAATCTTGCTATTTTGTGGCACAATAGAGTAGACCATCTGCAACTGCTTTGGGGTTAGATTTGTAACTTGAATAAGGACTTCTTTGAGCAAAAGATGCTAATCACCCAACTAAAGTTCTTTCCAAAAAGAAATAGTGACCAAAAAGAAACAGTGACCTCCTCGTTCGCTTTCAGCCAACCAGATTCTGACAAAGAGCTTATTTTCATTGTTAGTGTTGCATGTTTATCATTCTTTTGTCAAACTGTAGTGCTCGGCTATTTTCCCCCATTAGTTTGATGGGGCGTAGTTTAGTTTAGATGAATTCCCTCCATTAGTTCTGGGCGCAAGTTAGTTATATGCAACTCTTAATTGGTAATGTTTTACCTAAACAAAGGTGTCAAATTATCTGAATGAAATTATTGCACATAATGGTGGTGACCTTGACTTTTCACTGTTCACGGTAGCCAAATAGATTATAAAAGCGAATTTATTTTTAGCACTACATTTTATTCTTTCTCTGTCATGAAATTTATGGTGGTCAATTTGCTGATCATAATATTCCAAGGAATATTGACCACTTTTGTTTTTGAAAATACTGTGGGGGAGTTCCCCACAACCCATTTTTTATTAACTTGAGAAAAGGAAACAAACTAAAGAACAAAGTACAAACTAAAAAAAGCTAATAGCTACCGGAGAACTTAACCGTAACGCAGAATTACAAAGGCTAACAAATAAAAGAAAGCGAAAGGGGAAAACAAGCAACGCTGAAACCACCCCATAGTTCATCCAGGAAGCAACTTGCGTCTTCTTCTCATCTTTTAATATTGGCCATATTTACTAGTACTATTTGATCCTCCTCTTAATACATCACTTACCTGATTTTTTTTAAAAAAAACACCTACGTACAATCTACACGAGCTATGGAAATAATTCAATTGTTTACTGTTTGTCCTACTTGGTGGTGGTATGGTATCCGATTGTGATGAAGAGAGAATGAATTTCGTCAGAGATATAGTTGTTTGTTCTCGAGAGGGAACCATACAGACATACGTGCATGATTGTATCTGGTTGGGGGACATATATGGTCGAGTGTCACTGCAACATTTTGCGCATTGAACCTGAAAGGTGGGAACTCTAGCTAAAGTCATTCTTGAGGGAGCTAGCTAGATTATTGTGTACCGTGATCAATGCATGCATTCAAGGCACATCTTCTGTGCATGTTGCGATGTATTAAGAGTCATCGTGGTTAGTCAGATATGTTGATGCTCCTGCGACGTCTGCTGTGCCAGAATTGGGTTTGCCGCCATGATCACTCTAAACACATGCTGAGATACATGTTCATAGGTGACAGCGGCAAATGTTTTACAAGGCAGGCAAACTTTGGTACGTGGCTGATCGTATTCTGCTGCATATTATCATTTTTTGTTAACAATGGCATCTCTTACAGTACTGATCACAAATGTGATATACCTACTCTCTGCACCACCATTCACTCACATATGCTTCTTCTTACCCTCCATCCTCCTTTATAAATATAAGAGGCCGAATTTGCAGTAGAGTAGAAGGAACAAATGCCGGGTAGCCATTGTCTCTTCAGCTTTTTATTAAGAGGTGCTCGCTCCAACAATATTTATGTCGATAGTCGCATGCCTCAGCCTGCTGTATGTGGACAGCATGCGTTTGTAGGATCGCGAAGCATCAGGGAATGGGACATTGATCTGCAAGTCGAATCTGCATGCCGTCTCTGTCGCGTTTGTTCTAGAAGGTCCAGTACGTCATTTCTTGTGACGGTACAGTAACAACGACCTAAGTCCCAAGATGCAAATTGTTCTTCCATCCCACGAGCAAAGGATACCACGGTAAATCCGATGTCATAACCTGGTCCCCTCGTCGGTGCACAATGGCTGGAAGCCATTCTTTTACGATTTCACAGACTCCTCTACTTGCAGTATCTCGTATATATACTTGCTTCTCTTGCTGACCGAGTAGGGTCAATCCCATCCCAAAGACAAGCCTGTAATCAACATTTCGAGGCAAGTTAAGGGTAAGTAAATCTAGCTAATGTGTGTTGATGGTGAAAGGCCTTTAGCTTTGAGCGGATTTGTTCGGCCAAGAAATTTCCTTGGCCAGAAACTACTCAAAGTCACAATAAAAAAAGTTTAGTCCATTCATAGGTTCATAAATTATAGAGATCAATGGTAATCACTGCAGCTGTCGTGTCACATTATGCACTAATGTATATTGGGCTCAAGTTTGCCATGTTTGCATGTTCATTACACTACAAGATTCACATGAATCCCGACAGTTGTTATACAAGTGGCCAACGGTTTTTGCATTCTAGTGTAATTTTTTCAAGTGGCCAACAGTTTTGTAGTACAAATTTCTATAATTCCCAACAGTTTTAGAAAATTCCCTACAAACGTATTTCCTACAAACTCATTCCCTACAGCATTCACATCTACTATAATTAACACTACAAACTGTCAGCCACTTTCTCAAAAAAACTGTCGGAGACTCTTACAAATCTTGTAGTGTTAGGCTCATTTTAATAATGTTTTGTAACCGTGGACTTTATGCATCATTATGTAAAAGGCTAAAATATTTTTATATTATCTAAAATATAGGCTCGTCGTATTGTAAGCTGATTGAATAACAAGTTCAATATATAACAATATTTCTTTTTGTGAAACTAGCGCTAGCTGCTAAAATAATGATGTTTCTTTGGCTACAAACTAACAGTATATGTTTTGATTCTTTCAGGAAAAAAACTTGATTTTTTTATCTCCCAATGCATCCAGTACAGTATGTTCTACAACGCCAGCAGTATTATTTTGTCGTGTCACATTATGCAGGCGGTTCAGAACACTATATACCATACATAAAAGCTTTTTTTTTTGCGAAAGGGGAAATATATGAAGATTTGAAACAGATTACATCCCCTATTACAACCAGGACCTTGCAGAAACACAAACCAGGCCATGTCACTATTCATCTTCTTCCTCAGTTTGAACCAGAAAAATCCTCCGCCATCACTCCATAAAGCTATTATTGTCATTGAGAAACCTATTATCTTTCTTTCCATGAGGCGCAAACACATGCATTTCTGAAATTCACTAGTGCATATTTACTCCATTTTTGTTACTTGTCAGTCTATTTTTTTATATTAAATCCAAATAACTCGACATTGACTTTTCAAAGATATGTTGATGTTAGGTTCCATTAATTTTGTACTTGTGTAAGCGAATCATCTTTATATTATGCTGCGCCGTTAACCAAGGCACCACTCTCCGGTACTAATTAATCATAAGTGCGATACACCTACTCTCTTCTCAAGTTATCATCCATATGGGTTTCTTCTTTGCCCTCCATCCAATGCTTTATTATTTGCAGCATAGCAGGGACAAATGAGATAGGTATTGTGAGGGTGAGAAAACACAGGAAGCTTAAAGGTACATTGCTTCCTTGATCATTATTATTGATATATTAATGAGATATAGGTATTGTTAAACTGTTGTCATGAGAACAACAACTTAGGGCGCCTGTCTCGTGTACTCCATGTATTTTGGAATGGGAAGCATCAGGGAATCGCGCTGCTTTGCAGGGGTTGTGGTGCAGTGCAGTTCAGGGTTTCGGACGGTTCAGTAACGGAAATATGACAGATGGAGTTCCTTGTTGCGGACGGAGAGGGCCAGCCAAGATTGGTTGCAGTGACAGTCTCCATGCCGCCACCGCCGCTGCATGTTGCCCGTGCGCTTGACGCGAGTCACGCTATTTGCGCGACTTGCAATGTTGGTCTCTTTTGCTTCTCGGTTGATAGAGTAGAGTTCATCCCTACCCAGACACAATATTGTAATTAACACTTCAACACACAAGTCAATTTTTTTTAGACAGAGTATTAGGATGAAACCGCACTCCACAGGATCTATTGCATACCAGTTTACATGCATGCCAGAACAGTGTACATGCATGACAGAACAGTACATACCAGGCCAAAATTCTCCAGAACTCACACCAACACACCTCACATTCTCTCTACTTGAGATTCTTGAAGGGAAATGGCTGCATGTAGAACGGGCATAACACAACTCAAATCAGTTAGGGCAGTGACTGTTGTTGGAAGGCCCTTTTTTAGAGTATTTCTGGCAATTGCCTAGATGAACTCCTTAATTAAGCAAACAATTCAAGCTCCAAATAAAAGTGTCAGTGTCAAGGGAATCAATCTAGGTTCCCCTGCTGGCTTCACCTGAAGGGGAAGCATGTTATACCACTGGCAAGGAAATGTCCTCAAGGAGCAGTCGTCCATCCTGAGAACGGCACTTACGAGCCACAACACGTCATTTATGTGCTTCTAAGCTTAAATGGTCATGCTGAATTACTACATTACTCTCCTCTTGCTGTATGACGCAAATACCTGGTTGCTTTAGCAACTTGGACGACATTATTTATTAATTTTAGCTTCACGTACGTAATTTGTAGAAATTTTGCTGCAAAAAAGTAGATAAATAAAGTTGTCCAACAGTCCAAGTTGCTGAAATAACAATTGGAGAGAAGGATGAACTAAATATAAGTGCATCATTGCCGTCCTCATTGAACTGAATTTTCTGCCTTTCCCAATCATCTTAGGTGAGATCATATTGGTGCATGGTAGTTCAATATTCATTTCCTTACGGGATCCTTCTAATAATGGCAATAACTCATGTTTTGTACTGATTAAATATGGGACACTCCTCTGTGGTCTTTAAGAGGCCAAATTAGGAGTTGAATAGGAGAGCCAAGGGATGACTCTTGAGCCTAATTGTTTAGTCATATGTTGTAGACCAAGATGTATAGTGACATCAACAATATGGGATTGGGAAACATCGGGGGATGGCACTTCAACTTCATTTTCAATGCCTGTAGGCTGTGAAGGAATTGAAGTAAGGTTCGTTACCATTCTGCAGAGGCTTGGAACAGTACCCTAGTCCCATTAGCTTTCAAGTGGAGCTCTGATGGCCATAAAGCAAAGCGGCAAAAATACCCAACCATACTTAATTGTGTGAGTTTCATCAGTACTTCGATGCTTGTGAAGTACTGTTACCGCATTGTGAGAGTGTTGCAGTCGAGCTGGCCTACACCTAATAAGTGCAGTAGAGCTGTCAAGGCCATCTGTTTCAGCACGTTCTGTTTATTTTCAATGGTCTTTCATCTTCTTTACCTTTGGGCTTTTAGCATTTCAACGCGAAAGAGATGATCTACCATGCCTACTTCCTACTACCTTTCTTTTCATTTCTATCTCCTTCCCCTCGATTTATTACGAACAACGTACGAGATATCAAAAGCTGTACATACTACATGAAACAAAGCTTCTTTGTTTCGCGAGTTTTCAAAGCAGTATATATGCTCAAGTTTTCTTTTTCTACTCACGGTGTCCAACTAACCCCTTCGTCCAATTTGATATCTCGATGATCGATGCCTCATCCACCCGTCCTACTGGCATTCCTTTCTCTGTCCGTGCCACATACCCTTCTTCTCTGTACTTATTTTAAGATACGTTTTCAGTTTTGTCCTTTTTCGTCATTGCCACCGCTATACAGTATAAAGCACCTGAATGCGCAGCACACATCGTAAATGTCGGGAAAGGGGCGCCGTAACATTGGCTATATACACTTATCAGCATATCATTCTTCTCAGGATAAACAGCTAGATGACCAGGCATGTACTTGCAGATGCGTGGTGGCTACGAACAGCAATACTCATGCCTCTTTGTGTTAAAATGAATACGGGGTTGGGAGGCACCGGGATGCGGAAGATGGAACCGAGGGCGAACCGCTGAGAAGACACTAGATGATTCGAGAAGACCGGAGTATGCGGCGGATTTCAGGGACGGCAAAAACACGCTGTTCGCAGGCTTTTAGTACTACCATAGGAGAAAGGGCCGTAATGCCCACAATGATCGACGACGTTCGTTAAGCCAACATGGTCCACCGGAGCATTTCTCTCGAGTTAAAGCACACCTATATATATCTTATATAGACGCAATCCACTAATAACTATCACAAAGCTGCTGTCACGTTGAGCCACATCCAGCCTGTTCGGTTGGAGGCTTTGGCTGATAACAATGTAGCTGCTGCTGAAGAAATAACTGCGAACACTGTAGCGGCTGCTGAAGAAATAACTGGAACACTGTAGCTACTGGAAAGAAGCCGGCTGCCAAACCTCCAGCCTAACAGCTGATCATCAATATTATTTTGACCGTCCGATCTGTTTGTTCATCAGACACTAAGCATTAGATCCTTCCTTTGATCTGAACAGCACTACTGTACATTCCTCCCCTCCACCACCCACGCCTCCTCTTCCTAACAGTTACTGATGTTGCCTTCTCACCTCCATGAACTGATAAGCAATTATCCTAAAAATGACCATGGCCTCTCCCAGTTCCAGCGCTCCACATCACATATCCATGCTCTCTCTCTCTCTCTCTCTCTCTCTCCTCTCTCTCTCTCTCATATTAGTCTCGAACGTGTGATTTCTGCCGATTACCATCTGTCGTACCCCATTTCTGGAGCACTAGTGCTTACCCGTATCAGTCCCTGGATCAGACGCTGATACGAACACTTACACAGAATGTCATCACAGAGTCATAACTTACATAAATATTACCAAGTCTCATACAAGCCTTCATACATAAAAGATCTTACAATACTCGGCCAGCGGCCGGCTTAGTACAACAGACAACACATCGGAGAACTACTACAACAGAACCACTTAAACACAACTACAGCGGAAAACGGAAACGGGACCACTACAGGCAACTCGAGTGCGGACAGAACCCTACTCTTCGTCTTCACCATCCTGGAACTCGTACTCGGGCTCTTCATCTGAATGATTAAAGCAAGGGTGAGTACGTAAGGTACTCAGCAAGCCCTAACACAATGGGTAAAAGCATGTAAGGATATAACCAAGGATAAGCTGAGGTTTAAGCATAGCGGTTAAAGCCATCTTTATGCAAAGGTTGTTTTAAAAGCAAAGCCAGTTGCAACTACAGTCAAGATTATTGTTGTCATTTAGTGGGGTTGTTTGGCCCTGGGGGAGATGCAATCCATCCCGCCAGTTCCCAAGTTTTAATGCTGACCGGAAACCAGCGCACGATTCCACACCGGAGTATTCCAAAAACACGCCAAGGATATAACTCACACCGTTATACTAATCCTGTGTGGCCAAAGCTTGCGCGTCGTCCAATACCGTGGAACGCGGCTATCTAGATAGATTATACACTCTGCAGAGGTTATACACGATTCCCCACAAGGTACACCAGTCCTTCCCACCGTCGAAGGTTGGACAGGCATACTGAGGTTCCGTACCTACTTGGTGTCACCGGCATCCACCCACGGAAATTCATCCAACCAGGGGCTTCACCACATTATATCATATAAAAGGCCTGAGAGTATCCATATGCCGAACCCGCTTCCCACTTGTCCACGAGTCTTCTCCTGGCTTCCGCTGCAACTCCTGCCTCCGAGTAGGATACCGGGTGAACACTATAGTAGGGTGTGGTTCCAAATCTTGCCCATACAAGACTTGTGGCTGTACGAAGGGTGCTAGGCCAGGCGGCACAGGAACCGGTCCTTATACGACCGAAGCAGGCATCTTCAATAGCGATCCTCACAGAGGAGTCGCATCCCAGAGATAGCCCTCCCCACTGAGGACTACCTCGCCTGTTCCCGCCAAAGTATCCCCACTATAAGGTTGCACAAGTCACTAATTACCCTCCCACATTACCATATCACCAACACACACCACCAGCACTCACACATTTAACACCAAAAAGCATGTATAGCAAGATTAAATTAAGTACACACGAGTAACAGTCCTAAGCAGCATAGCATTCCAACTAATCATTAAATAATTAACGATGTTGATCCCTAAGTCTAACAATGAAGCAGGGTGATCAAATACAAGGCATGGCAATCAACAACATTTGGACATACTAAGCTTAAACATCATGCATACTTTATTTATAAACTGGGCTCTGTTGGCGATTTCTAGCATACCATTTTATATGCCAACTGCGCCTTATTTAGAGCATAAATGTTATCATTATAGGCCATTAACCCTTGATAATAGCACCATATTTGTATATATGTCGTTCTGGAGCTTTATTACAGAAACAGATGAAGAGGACGACATTCTGGACATTGTGACTGATCTGGACCTGAAGAGAAGAGAACCAGCAGAAAAGGCCCACTGTGCCGATCGGCACAGACATGTGCCGACCGCACATGGGACCCCAAGGCCACCGAAGCTGGCCCACCATTCAGTTTATTCTAGAAGGAAGTTATCCGAATCAATCTCGAGAGATATTCATCATGAAGAGATAACAATACTCGAAGATTTTGAAAGAGCAACACAAGACTTGATCTCGAAGAAAACTGACTGGAAGGCCCACATGGAAGCTACCTAGGACTTCGGAACCGACTTAGGGAGGAAACCGAGCTGGACACGAGGTGTGCCGATCGCACAGACCCTGTGCCGATCGGCACAAGGACTCTTTTCCCGAGAATCCTTTCCTTCCTGATGTACAGCCCTATATAACTTGTAAAAGCCCTAGGGTTTCGGGATCCGCCGCCAGAGGGACAACACAGCTAGTAGTTTAGAGCCACCGGGGCTTTGCCCCGTTCTTCATGTTCTCTAGTTGTTGATCAAGAACCATTGGTGCTAAAGAGGTGATCCATCAAGGTAGGCCTACTAGATGGTGATGTATCTTGCACTATGTATCATTGAAGTATGGTTGAATATGTGGATGAATGGTTTTGATTATTGATTGCCTGGATTTATGGTCTTTACATGCACTTGTTCCTACGCTTAGTGACGACTAAGTATTAGATGTTATCTTAATTGTGGGTGGCAAAAAGAAGTGACAAGATTCGTTCTCTCACTATCTCCATCGTGGTTAAGGTAGCATGGGGATCTTGTAATGCGCCATATTTGCACGTTGTCTCTGTACCCCCACAGCCGCTAATGCATACGCGATGATCCTTGAGATGATTTGTAGAGTAGGAAGAGGTCGACCGATTAAGGCGATTGGTCGTGACAGGGCCGTCGGAAAGAGGCCTTGACCTACCGTCTTCGGTTATCAATAATTGAGTAATCCTGTTTATGATGCTATTTGATTAAGCTTCTTGGTTACGATCTCAACTAGCAGACTTGGCTAACTTACCCCATGATCTAATCTGTTCTTAGGCTTTTCGGACAACACTGCGGACAACTTCGCCTTCGTGCCGACCGGCACATCCCCTGTGCCGATCGGCACAACACCCCGTTTTTCCTGAAACCCACGCTCACGCTCACTAGAAAGCTTGGCTAACTCTTTTACTGATGATTTTGCTTAATTCCCATTGTCCTTGTGGTTCGATTAAACCTTGGAATACTCTTCTAGGGGAAAAAGACTACAACTGTACACCGTGCTCTTGCGGTATTATAAGTTGGTGCGTAGATACGACCAACAGCTCT
>JAAXCT010003845.1:0-23268 GCA_012490785.1 Eragrostis nindensis
TTTTCCGCAATAAATTGTTTACCCTTGCATTATTCCTTGCTAAAGCTCTCATTCATGATCCTTGGAGTGGGGAATATATATACCCTATTGTGTAAGTCTTGCGGAGTACCTTCGTACTCACGTTTGCTTTGTTGAAGTTTTTGCAGGTGATGTTTAGTGCTGTCCCGCTATGACGTGTGATGGTGGTGTTCGTGGGCTGAGCACTACCTCCATTTTGCTTTATGTTTAAAAATGTTTCCGCTGCGTACTCGTTGAGGAATGATGCTAAGATCTGAACCAAACCTTGGACTAACGCTTATGTTGCTTTTTAGTAAGTTTGAGAGTTGGAAGTACACCTTTTGCTCTCATTCTTGTAAAATTTCAGAATCTGTCCACTCACTTTTATGGCTTGTAATCAGAACTTGAGACTTCTTAAAATCTGAGATAAATGTGTGTTTGTGATTGTGTGATGATGATCATCGTTGGATACCGATGTGCTCGTGGTCTTGAGAAGCATATCGGGGGACTACCGGGGTCATATTCTTATTAATTGAGTTTGAGCGTGGCGTGCCGTTTATGGACAGCCATGCAATTCAATTAGTTTGGATATGATTTGGGCGGTTCTTACAGCGTGGCATCAGAGCAAGGTTCACATATAGACCCTAAAATTTGCTTAGCAACTCAGGGTGGGTTAATTAAAATGTGCAAACTTTACTAAAGCAACTAAAATTGTGAACTAAGTGGTTGCTGATTCCCCCCCCCCCCCCCCCCTCTCTATCTTAGTTGCTTGTCTCACTCATGATTATAATTGTTTTGCTCTCACTTGCTTTGGTTATGGGTTGCGGTCATACTTTGTGTCCATAAGGCATGATATTAGTTTGCGAACTTGTGACGATGTTTTTGAAAATTTGCCCATGTATGACGGCTAGTTTATTTATCGATGTTTGTTCTTGTTGAACTAGTAGGATGCTGTTAGTATGCTTGTTTTTGTTCATATTTAAGTAATTATTTCAGTACTTAAAGACATGCATTTCTCTTGTGATTATTGCTCAAGTTTTGGGGCAGCCGTGGTCATGTTTGTGGCTGTCCAAATCTGCTAGATTGGTTGCTGAATTCTGGGGAGAGATTAAGCTCTCGTGTGAGAATCGTTAGCACAAATCATTTGCATATCATCTTATTCTTGTTTCACACATTCATAAATATTTTGTACGCTTAGTACATGTATATATATCTCCAACAATATGATTGTTTCCTTGCTTTCCCTATGGGTAACAAAATCTGTCACCGAAATCCCTTGCAAATAAATTGTCACTTGCATGTCTTATGTTGGCTAAATAAATTAAACTTTGGTTGAACAGTTGTATGATATGAAGTATACTACATATCTGAGACATTCTCCCATAATTTTAGAGTGTGTTTTCAGCCCTTTTCCAGCTTTGTCGGTCTTTTCTTGCTGTGCTAAATTGCTAATAAATCTAGAAATCGGTCAATTTTGACAGATTTTCATTTCCAATCTACGAATGCTTTGGAGTTGAAACCTTTACCAAACTGTCACACATATAACGCTTTACAACCACAAAAATCACCCAAAAAAAATAATGATTAAGAAGGAGGACATTCTGCTGTTTTGGTGTCGACTATGCTTGATGGCTGCTAGCATCACATAGAGGGAACTTCTTTTTCTTGCATTGATATCTTTTGGTGGATTGTTCAGCACCATTCCACAGTCTTCTACTTCCTTTACCCTCAGCCAATCAAAGTATTATTTCATCTCATAAGACCTTCCGACAATCGTTTGCTCTCTACCATGAAGAAAGTGGTGCCAAGAAGAACCCGAGAAAGGTACAAGACGAAGTTAGTGTGCAGCGCAAAGACATCATCACCCTCTCTCGATCATTTTTTTAATAATAGCTCTAACTTTGATCTTACTTTCTCTCACCAAGTTGTGAATCTTATAACTTAGACCTTTGGCAAGAATATTCGAGCTAACTCACTCAATGTGTGGAAGTTTTACCATACATTTTGCCCCTGCTTGTGGTTCCTCATTCTTGCTCAATTATTATAATAAATATGACAACGTAAAGCATGTGCCTCTGCAAAATACCACTTACGCATTGCACTAGCATTTTTCCTTTCACTACCATATGCATGAAGGAACACACGTCACGCCATATGCATCACTACATGTGCACCATCAATAAGTCATCACGACATATTCAACATACATGTGCACCATATCAATAAAACATACATGTGCACCATGCCATATTTCACCATTATGCGCCATGCCATCTCACCATTACGCACCATGCCATGTGCATCATGACATTATGCAAATGCATCATTGCACGAGCACCATCCCATATGTGCATTGCATCATCCGAGCACACAATGCACCATCGATATGCATCATTACTCACTATATCATAAAAGAAAAGTATACATATAAAACTTGAGCACTATGAGCAAGAATGTTAGAATGAAGCGCAATTTTGATATTTTGGTATATATCCTTGAGTACTGGAGTATCTCATGTTCACTTCATACATATCCTTGCCTTCGAAGATCCAAATTTTGTAAAATACTGAATCAATTCCTTTTTGTCGAATATGATAGTTAAATTCTTTCGTTTTATCTCAATCTGAATGTTTTTGTTTGTGACTCGTCCTTGCTGTCCCAAATTTGCAAAAAAAATAATGATTTTGTTTCCCTACTTGTCAGGCTCCATGTTTGCCGACAAATAAAGCTTCCAATATTGGTGTTGGTAGTTCCCCAATTGTTGCCAAGATGGTCGTATTTCCCAGTTTTTCCTTCTCTGAAGAATGAAGTGGGGGCTGCCACTGCTCTGAATCAGCCACCACCACATCCAATTGGTCATGCTCACAACAGCACGTGAACAAGACTTAAGTGCTCAAGGTTGGCCTTTTTTTTTCATTACAAGATCACCGATGAAATGGAAGAGATCACCGAAGTGCTCATGAGTATATCTATACTCTGATGGGCCAAAGCTTGATGCCCCTTCATAGCATTTTGAAGGACGTGGAGCTTTCCTATGCCTACACGCCAATTCATAGTGACGTGGGCGTCGGTTTTTCCTCCACGTCCGTGCACTGCTCCTTACCCAGCTCCCGCCTCCCTATGGGCCCCACCATGTGCTGCTGCTGCTCCCTTTATGGCAAACCAGCCCGTGCCCGACCATAATTTTCAAGCCGTCTGATTTGTTGCTCCGCATCGTGCCTGCTGTGAACAGAAAGAAAAAGAAGAAGAAGAAGAAGAAATGCACTGGGTCAGCCCCGGGATGGAGAAGAGAAGAGGGCGGCGCGGCCTGATTTGTTGCCGATTTGCCTTTCGTGGATGAGGGAGAGGATGAAGAGGGAACTTAACTGTGGGGTGAGGACCTCGCGCGCTTGGCAGGACGATGTGGCTCAAGGCGGCTGCCTTGTGCTAGCCGAGGCATGGCGTTGTGTGTGCAACTGGAGCGATGGCCTCGCGTGGATGGGAGGAGGAGGCCAGCTCTTGCTGGCTACGGCGGAGAGAGAGAGAGAGAGAGAGAGAGAGAGAGAGAGAGAGAGAGCCCGAGAGGAAAAAACAGGACAGGAGAAGAACGGTGGGGAGGGGATAAGGCAAGAAGAACACCAGGAAAGGGATAAAGATTGCTGGTCATTTTCTAAATAAGCCCCTGTGATGTGTTAAATTCTCTTATTGTTTATATATTTATGGTTCAACCTCCAAGATTTATGATATCTGCACATGATCCTGAGATACCATAATTTTACCATTTCACCATAAAATCGTACGCACAAAAAATTAAATCATAATGTTATCACTTTTACAATTACTTTTTTCTCATTAAGATATCCATATCATTGCGCTAAATTCCCGTCCTTTGATTCCACCACGTCATGGTGGGTGGCCCCGGCAGACTGGGTCCGATCTGAATGGAGTGCCACTTGGTGCCTTTGACGAGCTGAAGATGCATGGTTTATCGGCATCGTTGGTTCACTTGACCAGCCCTGATGAAATACATCTTAAACTATCCAGTCACGTACGGGCGCGGCGGAGCTCGCCGGCCCACCTAGTGATTTCAACCGACCTTCAACCTAGTGCCTTGTGATACAATTACAAAGTGGTCTTGTCAGATTCTATCTCATATCCAGGTGATCCCTTCTCTGTTTGTATCATGACTCACATGAAGAAGTTCGATAATTAATTCGTCGTGACAATACCGCCTCTCCCATAAGAGTCCCGAATCTCGGGACGAGATTCTTTTAAGGGGGAGAGATTTGTCACAGGCCGAAAATTTAATACCTGAATTCAAAGTATGTTTGAAGCCTCTGAACAAAATTTGAAATTTTTAATTGAAGTGAAGTTCATTTTTTTAAGAAATTGTTAAAGAAAGATATATGAAGCAACTCTTACCCTCCAAACTCATATGCACACATGAAACGATTTCATTAAATAATGTACGGAGAAACAAGACTATGGAGTAGCCTTTGGAGCACAAGTTTTAAATTCTGAGACCCGTCCAAGTTGTTTTTGAATTGAAAGTAATGAACCAAAATCATGTCAAATTGGGCCACGTGAAGACTCTGAATTTCACAGAAGAAGTTTACATGTAAAATAGAGATATCTGAATCTACAGTGGAAGACCTAATTTTGGAGAATTTCCAAAGTTTTTTTTTACAAAGTCTTTTACCAACCTTAATGATTCAGAGAAATTTTAATTGGTGCTGCATTGACAGATTTTAATTTCGAAGTCTTCTTAACGTTTACCCAGACTAAAAGTTGGTCTTCCTATGCTTCTCTATTCCCAGAAATATTGGCATAATTTTTGGAAGCCTACAAGTGCCTGTATTAATCAGGAGCAGAGAAGGGAGAGCCAATTCCTGGAATTTCGAAACTTGGCAGGACCCAGCTGTCATCCACCTTGTCTGCTCCTCCTTCCTCTGGTTGGGCGAGCTGGCCGGCGCCCATCGTGCCACTGGCCAGCGCCACGCCACAGCCCATCCTGCTCTCTCCCTCAAACCTGTCCAGATGCACGCTCCCCTGCTCCTTATCCTCTCACCAAGCTGAGCAGAGCTGCTCCTTTCTCCTGCTACGCTCTCGCTCTCCGTCGGCAGCTGAGCAAGGAAGCCGCAGCCCAGCTGCCATGGCTTGCTTCCAGTCGAGACCAACGCTGCAAGGGCATCCTCCGTGAGGTCCTGGAGCTACTCCCGGACTCCCCTTGCCTTTTCCCGCTGCGACAGCCGAGATCGAGTTTCATCTCCTCCAACTCCGGCAGCCACATGAGTTCATCTGCCACAGTCCATTTCTCCCTTTCCGGTGAGCTTGGGTTCAAGTTATTGCTTCTAAATCCCTCCCCAGCTCACGCATCTCAGCACTAATCCATGTAAATCCTTGTTGTGCAGAACCTACTCTGCCATCATCTCTGCAGTCTAAGCGGCCGCTCCAAACTCCGGCAAGAACCGTCGCCCGTGGCTCCTTCCATTCTGTGAGCCCTGCTGCGTTTTTCTTCTGTCGCTAGTGTGCTGCCTCCTTTTTCTTGACCATCGAGATAATTTGTTGCTCTGGACGACAGCACTGGTGGCCGGGTTTCATTTTTTGTCTGCCGGATTGATTTCCTACCGCGCGCCTGAGGAACATCGGCGAGATGCTTCATTGCCGCTACATGGACCGACAATATTCTGGTGAGGCAGACCGTTTCCCTTTCTGTTGTCCAGCAAAATCGTTCACCACTGCCACCGTAGCCATGTGCCTGTGCGCCATGCAGAAGGCAGCAACGATGCTAGCTAGATAGCAGTACCTTGTTGTACTAGCTCATCTCTTTCTTTGACAAATCATATAAAATTGAATCTTACCCAGAAAATTGTGAAATAAATTTTGATTGAATCCACTGCACAAGATCTCTTGATTAAAACTTGTCGCATGTCCTGAAAAGCACCTTTACTCACTGTATGATTTAATCTGTGCATATCTTGTTTATTCAATATAAATATTTATGCATGTCAATAAATCTTGAAATCTTTGTGTGCTTGATACAAGTCATGCTTGTAATCATTTCAGCATTTGTCCAGCTTAGCTTCTGTTCATTTACTCTGAAATGTTGATTATGCATGTTTATGCTTGTTTTAATCATAGTAAATGATTTATGTATGCAAACATTATGATTTCAGTTTCTACAATGTCCTCATACCTGCCATGTTGCATTAAGAATGACACAAGTCCTTTTCCACACTGCTTTAGCATGCGTTGTGTTTTACTTCCCCAATCATGCTGAAGATTGTCCTTTTCTACCATGTTAAATATATGCTTGATAAAATAGTGGATCCTATTCTGAAAAATCATGTTTTCCTTGTTCTGTTCACATGAAAAAGTTTCATGCTTATATTTGATGGTTGACTTGCTTTTTCTGCTAATATCGACATAACCAGGCTGAACTTGTTTTATTTTGTCATTTAATTATTATTGCCAAAACTGAGCTGCCTCCACTTTTACAAATCCATAGAGCATGCATGCTTGCAAATAAAATTACTTGCTGCAACGTTAGGTCTTATTTTGATGCCTTTTCTGAAAACACTTTTACATATATGCCTTTTATGCTCGTTTTGCACTCTTTTAACCATAATAAATCAAATATGCATGTTAAAATATTGGTTCTTGTTCTGAATATTTTCTTATGACAGCTATGTTGCAATACTTTTGACAAAAGCCATGTTTCCACTGTTTTAAAGTATGCTTTGTGGCTTTAACCCCTTAATCATGATTAGAATTATCTTTTTCACCATGATCAAGATATGCATGACAAAATTGTAAAACGTGTGCTCAAAATTAAGTTTCTCTGTACTTAGGTCGCATGTAAAGTTTCAGGTTCATCTAAGCTGTTTAAGTAACATTTTCTTATTTATCACATCTATGTGAATATAACTTGTGAAATTGTTTTTAAAATAATTCTAAACCCAGTGGAGGTGAGACCACCACCAAACATCTTGTTTTGATGTGCCCTATCAAGTAAAAATGACCACATGTTCAGAGACTCCATGCAAATTTTCATTTTAAGTTTAGATCCATGATTAAGCTAGATCGCAACCTTTCTGGACAGAGCATTAGTGTTTTATTAACAATGCAAGCTATACAACTCCAAATCAAGTCATTCTTGTTGCATTGGATTCATAACTTCTTAAGCTACCTCCCTGCCAAGTTTCATATCATTTTGTTCATGTATCATGTCACAGCATGCATATTCATATGACGTATTTTCCTGTATTTAGTGAACAAAACGTCTGAGTGTGACGGGAGTGCTGTCGAGGGCGACACCACTGAGGTTGAACCTTCTGTGGAGACTCCAACAACTAAAGGCAAGCATCTATGCATATTGACCTACTATTTTTATACACCTCATAAATGAATTATGCTATATTGTTTATTGCATTGTCGGGCATTAGGATAAGTATAATGATATCGGGCTTGTTGTCATCCATTTCCTTGATGTGTCATACCTCTGGACAGAGGTGGGAAGCTACTCTTTTACTTTGCGGTGTGTCAGCTTAGCCATGCTTAGACCGGTAAAAGTCGAATCGGTGGAAGGTCACCGTCGTTTCGCAAGTATAGGTTGTTGTTACACTTGTTGTTACTTGAAAATGTTGAACCTGATGATGATGAACTTGTTGACTGAGCGGGGATGTGTAGGATGGTAGCCCCGTTTGGTCGGTTAAGGACCGTGCGTTGTTCTCGTTGTCTTGAGCACTTTCCGTTCTAACCACATGTCAAGTTTAATGGTAAGACAAGCCTAATATCTCATTTCGTACCGGCGTTTGGGCCATGACTTCATTGCTTGTTTGACACGCATGAGTGGCTGATGCGCGCCTACGGGGCCATAGTACTCCCTGCTCTGAAGACTGCCCAACCGTTCGGGCACGGGTGGGGGAAAGGTTGACATTGAGTACCCCCTTATGTGACTTTAGCGGGTTGCATGAGCTGTATGGTCCTCTTGTCGTGTGGGTACATTGGGACTCCCCTGCAGGTTGTATAAACGATTCGAATCGCCGCGATCTCGGTCATGATCATGCTCTATGTTCATTGAGCTTCATCGTAGTATACAACTTCACTTAATTAATCATGTATGTGTAATTGTGGGCTGTTTTGGATGAGATAAGTATTGCTTTACACTTGTTTCATATGGGTCATGTTGGGCTGCAACTTGGGTTTTAGATGTCATGTCCATGAGTCTTTTATTTATGCTTATGTCTCACTTAATTACCGCTTTTCCGCAATAAATTGTTTACCCTTGCATTATTCCTTGCTAAAGCTCTCATTCATGATCCTTGGAGTCGGGAATATATATACCCTATTGTGTAAGCCTTGTGGAGTACCTTCGTACTCACGTTTGCTTTGTTGAAGTTTTTGCAGGTGATGTTTAGGTGCTGTCCCGTTATGACGTGTGATGGTGGTGTTCGTGGGCTGAGCACTACCTCCATTTTGCTTTATGTTTAAAAATGTTTCCGCTGCGTACTCGTTGAGGGATGATGCTAAGATCTGAACCGAACCTTGGACTAACGCTTGTGTTGCTTTTTAGTAAGTTTGAGAGTTGGAAGTACACCTTTTGCTCTCATTCTTGTAAAATTTCAGAATCTGTCCACTCACTTTTATGGCTTGTAATCAGAACTTGAGACTTCTTAAAATCTGAGATAAATGTGTGTTTATGATTGTGTGATGATGATCATCGTTGGATACCGATGTGCTTGTGGTCTTGGGCTTGCTTGAGAAGCATATCGGGGGACTACCGGGGTCATATTCTTATTAATTGAGTTTGAGCGTGGCGTGCCGTTTATGGACAGCCATGCAATTCAATTAGTTTGGATATGATTTGGGCGGTTCTTACATTCCAGATCCTGATGTCGGTTCGCGGTGGCCCCAGCCCCGGCCAGCGCAACGGCAAGTACGAGGTTCGTGCGGTGCAGCATGTCCATGAGGTTCGCAACCTCGTTCTCGAGGCCCTCGATGCTGAGCAGCGCTTTGATGGTACCTCGATCGTGTGCTGGCCATACGTTTGGTGGAAGGGAGCCCTGGTTAAGGTGGTATTAAGGACAATTTGTTTTGAGGAGTACGTGAGGGAAACGCTGGGAGGGACTGAGCGTGACTGGTGAGGCGGAGGAAAAGGTCTAGATGTTTTACCCTTTTTTGATAATTAAGAGGCTATTTTTCCTTTTTTTCTAGACAACGTGGTGGAAAAGGTCATCTGTTTTTATTAATAAGTCCATAGATAGATACTCCCCCCATTTTAAATTGCTTGACGTTTTTGACTTTTGTAAATCACGTGCCGCTCGTCTTATTCGAAAAAATTATGCAAATATCCTTGTTATGGTTTGTTTTATCGTTAGAGATACTTTAAGCGTGGTTTTTTTATATATATTTTCACAAAATTTTTGAATAAGATGACCGGTCAAACGTGATCTCAAGAAGTAAAAAACATAAGTAATTTGAAATGGAGCTACTATTATTTTGAAGAGAAAACATGGTACTAGTATCTGACAACCACTATGTAGAGAGAATACGATTGAGCTGGGACATTAGAACATTGCTCCATCTGTTTGCACCGGTCCGGAATTAGTGCCACAGAAATTGATGCTGTCACAAGGGTAATGGATACTAAAATCAAAGCTATCCCCAAGCAGGACCTCCAATCCTCAAGCGGTGCTTCATGTGTTTACACCCAATTGTTCTTATCATCTCGATCCCATGAAAATAATTTCAAACCAGAAACATGCACATGAAGCCTAGCGGTAGTGCTTAGCCAAGCTCACATTGACTGATAGCTTTCATATATTAGCTGGATGGATGGCATGGTTTTAAAAACAGCTTAAGCTTTGGGCTGGGACCTAACAACATCGCTTAATTAATTAGACTTGGGATATGAAGTAAAAAACAGCAGAGCTATCATGAACTGAACATTGTTGAGGATTGAGGAAGCTTCTTCTAGTGCAGAAGTTAGTCAATTGGCACCAATATTTATTAATATTCAGATGGCAACAACGGAACTGGGTAACTTGAAAGCAAATAGCTAGAGTGTTTAGTTCATCACAGGTGAACGCGAGAACTGATCCAAGAACTAACAATTCATGCATTTCCAGATCGATGTTTAGTTCATCACAGGTGAACGCAGCTCTAAGTAAGAAAACAGGAACCCAGCTAAGCTCTATCAGTTCCAAGAAAGCAAAAGGACAAAAAGAAGGCATCCGAATTTCCGATCTAGTACTCGAATTACAGATTCCTCTGGGTAACTACGAACACTATGGGAAACAGGTGCTTTGCCAAGTGCCACAAGCACTCTGCAAAACCTAGAAAACACTTGGCAAACGAGTGTAGCACTAGGAAACAACACTCGGTTAAAAACACTTGGTAAAGAGATCTTTGCCGAGTGTTGTTTATCGAGCACTCAGCAAAATAGTTGCCGAGTGTTCGGACGACTCTCGGCAAAAAAAAGTGGGTGGACGGCGAGTTGACAGCTGACAACGGCTTTGCTGAGTGCCGGCACGTAGCACTCGGCAAAGCATTAAGGCTTTGCCATCGAGGTCATGACACTTGGCAAGGCTTTTATGCTTTGCCAAGTGCAGTGGTCTTTACATTCGGTAAAGCTTTGAATCTTTGCGAGTGTCATGGTAATGAGACTCGGGAACTAACGCCCGGCGATTAAGTGCAACGATCGTCGCACGTGGTGGGCACATGATTCCTTTTGCCGAGTGTGTGTTGTTTGCCGAGTGTCCTCCGCTCGTTTGCTGAGTGTTTTTACCGTGACACTCGGCAAAGATAAATGTTTGCCGAGTGTTCTTTGCCGAGTGCCGCATTTTGGACACTCGGAAAAGAGGCTGTTTGCCGAGTGCCCGGTAAACAGCCGAATTCCCGTAGTGGAACTCCGGGCAAATTATAACTCCCAGCACTCGGTAAACAGCCGAATTCCCATAGTGGAACTAGTCCCACCATCTTAAAGACGTGAGCATCTACAGGCCACCTACCTACAGCGCAAGAACCGAGACCAAAGCATCCTAGGTTCGCGAAAGAAGAGGGGAAGGAAGAGAGTGAGGCGTGTACCAGCGAGAAGAAAAGCGCGGCGCCGGAGGGGACACTGTTGCATCATCCTAAGCATGGGGAGGTCACCGCACGGCAGAAAAATGTGTGGGCCCAAGCCCAACTAGGTGACAGCGAAAAAAGACCCTGGGGCAAAGAAACGTACGTGTGATTTTCAAAATCAGGCACACTCGTCTCGATCCTGCAGCCGCCATGGACTTCGACCTTGCTCTCCTGCCGATGGCGGACCTCAACGCCCACCTCAACCGCCACTGGAACAGCCGTCATTACCGCGAGCCCCGGCTCACCGATGCCCAGCTCCGCGAGGCGGACGAGATCCGCCGCGCTGCGGACACGGCGGAGGTCCGCGTGTGGCAGCGCTGGGCCGATGCCGTCGAGCTCACGCACCAGCCAGCGTCGGCCTCCGGCAGCACCTCCGGATCCCGCGCCGACACTCGCACGCGGCGGCCTCCCCAACGCTTCCGTGACTCGTCCGACCTCCTCGCCATGCTTGCCGAATTCGAGGCCCTGATCCACGCCGCCGGCCATGTCGCGGACAGCCTTCGTGACGAGCTCACAGAGGAGCTCCGCCGCGCCAAGGCGTGGCTTCAGTCCAACATCGAGGAGTGGCAGCGCAGGGTTACCGAGGCCGAGGCGCAGCTCATGGTCTTGAACCTTGAGCCGTTACCGCTTTTCACAGGATCGAGTCGGAAGTGCTGATGAACAGACGCAGATAGTAAGTTATACAACTTTGCAGTTCAACACTTTTTAATTTGAATTTTCCGAGTGTCTTTTTTTTTGGCACTCGGCAAACAACATATTTGCCAAGTGTCTAATTCTGGCACTCGGCAATGACTTTCTTTGCCGAGTGACGGGAAACCTGACGTTTGCCGAGTGTCGAGCTCTTTGCCGAGTGTAGGTCTTTGCCGAGTGCAAAAAAAAAAAAAAACACTCGGCAAAGAGGTCTTTGCCGAGTGCCAAAAAAAAAACACTTGGCAAAGAAGCCTTTGCCGAGTGTTTTTTTTGGCACCCGGCAAAGATTAAAAATTTGCCGAGTGTCCCTCCCTGACACAAAGCAAAGGAGCCTCTTTGCCGAGTGTCAACGTGTATACTCGGAGAGGCCCCTTTGCCGAGTGTTTTCCTATTACACTCGGCAAACAAAATTTTATTTGATTTTTTGATGCATTAAATTAAATTCAAATGAAAAAGTTTTGAACTACAAAGTTGTAAAACTTCTCAAGATCTGCACCCAAGTGGAAATAAACGCGTGCCGTTCCAAATGCTGACACACTCCAGCCCCATTCCTGCTCGCGGTTCCCTCCCGGCCCAAATCCCCACTAAACCCTAGCGGCATCTCGGTCACCCCATTCCACACCATCGCCAGCCGCAGCCGCCGCCGACCTTCGCTGCGCCTCTCTCGCCGCGCGCCTGACGAGCTACATAGCTAGGGCTGGCTTCGAACGGGGCTAGGCCACTAGCCATGGCGCAATCTATTTGATGTTGACATGGAAATGTCAAGGGAGGCAGATGGGGAATATGAAGATGATCGCTATGAAGCTGCAGGATGAAATGTGTCTCCAGGGACTGATCATCACGTGCCGGAAAGTTCACCGGAGATCAGGAATGGCCCAGAAAAAGGTACCACGCAGGAATGTCTGAACCATAGCTTCGAACACACAGAATCTCAAATTGAGTGGGGAGAAGTGTCTGAGCCATTGCGTTCCAACAATCAAGTTCCAGGCAGTGACACGATGGGAACCAACAACAGTTCGGGAAACCACGAAGGATCGGAATGTTTTACAAGATGGTTTTCAAGGTCCTCAAGGAGAAGGAGATGGAGCAAGCCGCTGCCGCTACCGCGAAACCAAACTACAGGTGCTGGCTGTATATGCCCCTCGATCTTCGGAGTCGGTGGACGTGGCTGATCCTGATGCAGAGGCACCGCAAAAGTGATTGCAAGTATGTGTTCAAGCTAAGAGGCAAATTTATCATATCATCATTCTTTTATATTCAAAACATTTAATTATCATTTAAGTGTTCACGCTACTAAAAATTTCAGCCCATCGGCTTTAGATGCTAGTCCCTACATATTAGAGTTTGAAATATGAGCATGGAAATTATAATAATTTATGAAACGCCAAACCGTACAACACAAAGGAATTTAAGCATGTTGAAATAATTTATTTCCCTTCTTATGTCTTTTCCGGCCCCAACATCATAACCTGCAGCCATAAGCAGAGTTCATAGAGCGAACAAATGTTATGTAATCCATATATAGGATAGGCTGCTGCTAATTTCCATAGGTGATTAAGGAGTAACTTCATGGTGATGACCTCAAATATAATGTGTGACATTCTGCACTTGTCTCTTCAATAGCCAAATCAGAAGTACTGTAATATTATTCTTAGAAACAGAAATATGTTTAAACAACATATTGGTTTCTTGATCAATCATAATATTAAAGGATTTCAATAAAAAAAATTAAATTCTTTCTAGTCCTTTAAATTCTGGAGCTATACATATTGATGGCCCAAGTTATTTTCTTAATATTGTAACGTTTATTCTCTAAGCAGTAATGTACTCAGTTTTCTTTTACTAACGTAATTTACTCAGTTTGTTCTTTGTTGGAACACTGGTCTATTTTGCAGCAGTACAAGGACAAAGCATGGCTACTACAAGGAGCTGGGAGGCAGAGAGAGGGGATGAAAAACTTTTCCAAGGTTGTGCGATGTAGCGCTCCCATAGTGAAGAATAGCAGACAGGATTTGGTGAAGGGGGCGAAGAAATCTTTTGTGTGCTAGAGTCATTTCATTGGTTGCTTTTCGGCTGGAAAAACTCTCCTTAGCGTGTCAGGTTTCTAGTTTCTGCAATTGTAACGCTTTAGGCAGATCCTGCCGACTGGTATGATGGCATGCCCCCTACATGTCATCACCGCCGAGTTTTCAGTTTTTATCCCGGCACTAAATGCTTTCGGGCGCGTGTAATGGTGAATTATATTTCTAATAAAAACCGAGGATCAATCCATCTTCTCGAAAACAATGTTTATTCTCCAATAGTGTAGTAGAATTGTTTTTTGTGAGACACACACTTCTAGTGTACACATATATGATGTTGAATATTCTACCGTGCATGCATCTAGTTTAGTTCGACACAGCAAGGGCTTACTAGCATGCAGCCAGTCAAGCAGAGTTCACATCTTTTTTACCTCTCTGCACTTAGTTTCTTACGATCGAAGCTTTGGAAATCATTCCCAATTTTGTTTCACTTTGCCCAAAATTAATTAGATCCGTCGAGTTAGTGGAACTTTGTCTTGATGGCAATCGTCCTCGAGCCATAAACTTGACATCACTGGTGAAAGACCAATATGGAGATTGTATTTTTATTTTTTATCTGGATTTGATGAACAATATGCGAACTCTCCTTGTTTTTATTTTATACATTTAATAAGACATTGAAAAAACATCAAAGTGTTGCATTCTTTAATATTTATTTGTACTAATATTTATTTTCCAGGAAAACATATTCTAGCAAATCTTTCAAAAGCAAACTTTTTGTCATTTCAATAGTGATTGAATACCTTTTTTTAAAGAAAAAAATTCTCCAGAATTAGGCCAGCTGGATCTACTATAAATCACCAAATTCTTCCTGTCATGTCCTCACCCAATGACTGGTGCTAAATTTACATGTTTCTCCATGCAGATATGTGAAAATTGTCCCACATACACCCACACACACACACACACACACACACGCACATACACACACACTGTGTGAGGAGGAGCTCCTCCGCCGCGCCACGGTGTGGGTCCAGTCCGACGTCAATGCATGGCAGCGCAGGGCCACCGAGGCTGAGGCGCAACTCAAGGCTCTGAACGAGCTTGCATGGCGCCTGAGCCTGGACATAGGTCAGCTTGCGAGCCTCCACGGCGAGGCAAGAGGTGAGCACCACGACCCTGCTGTGGCAAGCGAGATGGGGCTGCAGTCTGGCAACAGCGCAGCAGGGGTCAACGCGGCCAGTGCGGAAGCCGACGCCGTCATGGAGGACGCTCTCCATAAGAAAACCTGAACGGCAGCTTCATGCAGGTATGGCATTGAATAAGTTGTCTCAGCAAGTTTTTATCCAATCCAAAGTCGTATAAGTTTTGTGAGACGCAAATGTTGGAGGGAGAAGATCATTTCTCAAAAATCGAAGAAGAGGGAGAGGATGGGGTGGCAAGTGATCCGGATGCCATGGATGACTAATTCATGTGTTCTGGACATACTGTCCTATTACTGTAATATTGGATTGTCGATGTCGTGCTGTTCTAGTGACTGATCTAGATTTTTCTTTTGGTTGAGACCTTTTTCCTGTTATGTTATGAACGATGCTGTTGGAGACTTGGGGTGTTGCATGGCTGCTCCTGGTCTGATCTCAGTACTGTGAAGTAAAGTGATGTGAACTTGGCTGTTAGCCTGTTACCTCTATGCATGGTTATACTGATTAGTGTGTTGTATATTGTTGTGGCTGTTATTTTGATTCATATTGCTTATTGTTGTGGCTGTTATATGTTTGAAGAATGCATCGGTGCTCCCATCTTAAACTACCGGTTGCTGACTGTAACCGGCATGTTTCCGTTCGTTTTTGTTTGTTTTTTGATTCCCATCATTCCCATGATCATTTTCATTCCCGGCTGTCCCATTTTTGTTTCTATCCGGTGGAAGAAATGTTGAAACGGTTAGGGTGTTTTCCCGCCCATTCCCGTCTGTTGTCATCCCTAGTTCTGGGCGCAGCTGTAATGGCATGAAGAAGACAGGGACATGCTGAGTATGGTGTGTCATACCATGGAGGTCTTAAGTCGTACAAATTTTCACCAACTATGGCTGAAGGTTTAGTAATAGGTTGGTCCTAAATATGAGGTGACGTTTTATTTAGGAGATCCATAAATATAAAGGTTGAGTATGGCATCTCTATCCGAACTATGCTTCTGTGGTGTTTTTATTGGGTTGATTGTTAGCAGACAAGCGTTGTCGCTCTCCAGCTTCGAGCCTTCATATCCTGCCCGCGGATCAGCTAGGTGCGAGAGCCATGGCCTCCTCCAGTTCCCACAGCCAGGGCTCGAGCATCAGCAGCCCCCGCGGCACCGGTGCCATCGCTGGCGCACGTAATGACGGCGGCCTCCTCAACCCCGAGCTCGCTCTCCTGCCAGCGGCGGACCTCATCGCCCAACTCAACCGGCACAACTCTGGGTGGAGGTCCTGGTGTGGTAGTGCAGGGCTGATGACACCGTGGCGAGCCTTCGGGACGCCAAGCTCGTGCCCCTTCCGGCGTCGGACTCCAGACAAGCCTCCGGATCCCACGCCGCCACTTGCACGTGGCAGCTTCTCCAATGCTTCCTCGACTACGAGGTCGAGCTAGCTAGACCAGCTGGACTCGTCGGACCTCCTCGCCCGGCTCGCTGTGGCTGAGGCCTAGATCCGCGCCTCCGCGACAAGCTCAGGGCGTGTGAGGAGGAGCTCAGCCACGCCAAGGTGTGGGGGGTCCAATCTGACATCGAGGGGTGGCAGCGCAGGGCCATCGACGCTGGTTTTGTGTTGACTAGAGAAACCGATGTTCTCAGGTGGAAAGGTGAGAATGGAAATTATTCAACTAGCTAGTGAAGTGCATAAATGGGTTAAGAATAGGGAACCTCTTTTTTGAATGTGCAGTAACTTTGCATGGATGGCATAGTCTAGTTGAGATAGGAGTGTCACACATAGGGCCCACACATGCCACGTCAGACAAAACCACTCTCAATACCGCCCAGGGAGCAAACTTGCATCGCATACTAGAGTTCAGGGAGTCAGGCTACCCGGTTTTGTAATTGGAGGTAAAAATTGCAACTCATATAAGAGTTGAGGGAGGCAAATCGGACTTCTTCCTTTCTTAAAAAATGTTTGAATCACTACATTTATGCAGAAACTTCGGGGCCCCTACCTGGCTGGGCCCTAGGTGGTCGCCCTCATTGCCCCGGCCCAGAGCCGGCCCTGGTAGTGTGCAAAAGTGTTCTACTAGCATGACATTTTCTACAAGGGGTTGTGTCGGATTCTAGTAATAGCAGATCGAGTGTGTGGTAGTGTCCATTATCGGTCTACCTTTGGTGTGTTATTAGAGATGTTTTCCTGGGATGTTGTCCCGGCAAATATAGAGGACTTTAGAGAAAAAGCATTTCGGGAGCATGGAAATAAAAATAACCCTAGAATGTTTGTGATCCTGGGGGCTATATGCTGGACATTTTGGCTAACCAGAAATAATTATGTTTTTCGCAATCAGATTGTACCACCTCCACAAGCGGTTGTTCACAGGATGATATCCATGTTGCAGAGATCGACATGCTGATATTAAGGATCAAGACAATGCTGACGAACAGGAGTGCCCCAAATGCTACTTAAGTCTGTAATAGGATAATCGTTTTCAGTGGTGTCCCTTACTTAGACTTCTGTGCTTTATGCACTGTTACCTATGGGTCCTGCAATCTGTTTTTCTTTTTTTGTTCTAGTTGTGTCTGTGTTTAACTTTGCTGGGAGTTCCCAGTAAAACTCGACCGTTTGATTTCAACTAGCAATATATACCCGTGCGTTGCAACGGGTGCAAAAATGCAAATAACAAAGCAATCGAAAGAAAAATGTTAGGTATTGTCCCAACAACGCATATTGTCCCAACGAGAGGGTAAAAACACACACACACACACACACACACATACACACACCCCTAAGGAAGTCAGCGCGTGGCAGCACAGGGCCGACGACGCCAAGGCGCGCCTCCAGGAAGCCGATCACTAGTTTTCAGTTAGGGGATGGGAACGCAATAAGGTTCTGGCTGATTTCAATTTCCTGATTTGTTTGAAATAGCTATTGACCATTAGATCACACTGAATGGGGGTTTTTTAAGTGGGGATAGTATAAACTTAGGATTTGACATTCTGGCTGGTGTTGTGTTGACCGAGAAAACTATGTTCGGAGTAGGCCGACATGGCTGATCCTGATGCAGAGGCACCACCAAAGTGATTTGTTCAGGTATATATGTGTTCCAGCTCAATGGAAAAATATCACATTATCATGATCACTGATAATATCACCGGATTTCAACATAACAATTCAATTATTTCTAGTCCTTTAAATTCTGGAGCTATATATTTTCGTGCCCAAGTTATTTCCTAACCCTGTAATGTTTGTTCTCCAAGCAGTAATGTACTCAGATTGTTCTTGGTTGGAACACTGGCCTCTTTTGCAGAAGTACAAGGACAAAGCACAGCTACTACAAGGAGCTGGGTGGATGCAGGGAGGTGATGAAGGATTTTTCCAAGTTGGGCTCTGACGGTCAAGAACAGTAGACATGATTTCATGAAGAGGGCGAAGAAATCTTTTGTGCTGGAGTCGTTTCATTGGTTGTTTTTTCAACTCGAAATACTCTCCTTAGTCGGGATCAGGTTTGCAGTTTCTGCAGTTTTAACGCTTTAGGCAGATCCTGCCGATGAGGATGATGGCATGTCCCTACATCTGAGTTTTTAGTTTTTATGCTGGCACTAAATGCTTTTTGGCGCGTGTAATGATGAACGGTTTTTCTAATAATAATCCCTGTTCTCGAAAAAAATTTATTTCTCCAAGAGTGTAGTAGAACTTTTTTTTTGTGAGGTACTTATAGTTCTAAGGTACACATACGATGTTGAGTCGACTACCATACATGCAGTTAGTTTAGTACGACACAGCAAAGGCTTACTAGCATGCATCCAGTCAAGCGGAGTTCACATCTTTTTGGCTTCTCTGCACTTTGTTTGTTACCATTGAAGCTTTGCAAATGAATTCCAATATTTGTTTCACTTTACGTGCAATTAAATAGGGCCGTTGAGTTAGCAGAATTTTGACTTGATGGCATCTACCTTTCTCTATGTTTTTGTAGATGGGGCCTGTGCTTGGTTACTGTAGTACTGGAGCGACGATGTTTTTCTGGGTTGGTCGAGCTCCCCTTCACTGCCCATCGCCCGCCCACCTGCCCCGGCAGTTTCTCGAAGCAGTCGATTCTCCCTCGAGACCCATCTCTCTCGATCCTTCCTTTCCTACGTACGAGCCGTGGTTCGCATGAAGCTCGTGCTAGCTCGGCCGCTTGCTTCACGAAAGTTGACATGGGAAACTGAGATCACTCATCAGATGGCTTTGGTGGCTATGCTGTTTACAAGCTTTTTGACTATGTACTACGCCGAAACAGTGCAAACAATTTTTGTTTTCTAATCGCACAAAAAGGTAAAGCTACAACACCAACCCCCCTCCAGCAACAGATGGCTTGCAACGGAATCATCAAGCGTTGCTGGACACTCCCCCTCAGCCCACGTCCCCACCTCAGGCCACATCCCCACCTCCTTTGGATTAATAAATTCCAGGTATTTCTTTCCTCCATCCATCCCCGCAACAGAACAGCGCCTGCTCCCAACTCCTCCCGAGCCACTTTCTCCTTCAGATTATCCTTGGCGGCGGCGACGGCAGCGGCCTGCTGTTCGCCGTCCCTGACCTCGATGCCCCCAGATCTCAAGCGCCTCCCTCCCATGGGCGCTTCGCCCGACAAAGGCCGCCGCCGCTCAGCTCTACCCCTCGGATCCGCGAAGACGAGGGCAGAGAAGGGAGCGGGCGGATCTGATGGAGGTTGCCACCTCTCGTCCGAGCCTGCTTGTGGCGTGGACCTCGCCCTCACATCACCCTAAGGTATTCACCGATCAAATCCCCCCGTCTGTTTGTTGTGCGAATCAGTGTCAGTTTTGGTTAATTTGCATTTAGAATTTTAGATCTCCCTAGATTTCTTCCAGGGAACAGGTTTATGGGAGAGTATTCGCATTTGGATTGCCATGTAGATGTCAGTTGGTGAAGGGATTTTGGTACATCTTGGTTTCCATGGAATTTCTATGATTTATGATTGGATATCGTCAGTTTTTCTTTTTTTTTCGGCTGGTGAAATTTGATCTTAAAATGTGCAGGTTCGGCGGCATGAAATCACCCTATCCTAATTGTCTTCCATGTTCCTAAGGTGTTTGAAGAAATGCAGGTAAGGCTTATTTCTTACTGAATAATCTTGTTAGTAATATCTAACGAATTATAGCATCTGGATGTCTCTTCAATTCATCAAGTGAATATTTTTAGAATTGTTCTTAGAACATCAGCATATTTTAACTATGCTTTGGCAAATTTAAAGCTCAAGACCATGCTTTGGCAACACACAAGTGAACTGACATATGAATTGACAAGTACGATTTTTTATTTCTTTGGTATTCTGATATCTTTTCGTCGTCTGCACTACAGCTAGGCGCACTAGTATTCAATAAATAACCACCATGCTACCTCAAGGTTAGGATTTTAACTGTGTTTATTAATTCTCCTTTACCTGGCAGAACCTGCAGAGTGTTGTAGCATCATTTGTTCATCTTAGCAACCCTTTTTATTTTCTGGACATCAGTAATCATGGACTGGCTGAGCAAGTGACATTGTCACGGAAAGTGACATTCCTGCAAAATCTTTCCATTATTTTTTTTTTCATTTGATAAGAGAGTTGTATATTTGAATTTGCATGGACAAAGCATTCTGTCCTGGTTTATTTGTAGCTTTCAGAGCAGCAGTGCGGTCCTATCTTTGGCTTTTAACAAACTTTGTAGCCATGTACATGCCCCTGATAAAACCATTCCGTATTTTCATGTAGGACCAAGACACAATGATCTGAATTCAGTTGCTCAAGCACCGCGGAGCAGAATTATCTAACAGGACAAGGATTGACCAAATTCAGTACTTCAGGACAAGGAGTATGCATCAGTTGACCGAATGATGAAGAACTAGGATTTTTTGGCAGAAAGATTAATATGTCAGATTGTGTTTTTGTCTGAAACATTGTATATTTTCCCATTTCACCCATGTACAGTCACATGTTGTGACTACTGGCCTGTATGCACACATTGTTCAATTGAAATAAATGCTATGTTTTGGTTTCTACAATGTGACTGAGTTGGAATGTGTGTCTGATTGATAAAAGTGAATCATACTCCAGTGGAGAGGTTAAGATATACACAGTACAAATATTGGATAACAGTGGTTTGTTACAGCTAGCAACGGATGTGAGCGTTGGTAGCATCTGGTTGGTAATTAGCAAGTATATTTACACATGTTACCAACGCATAGTTATGTGTTGCCATAGAACCTTGCAACGCCATTTTCTAGCAACAATCCTAAAAGCGTTGGTATAGACCCTAGCAACACTTAAAAGGTTCTATTGCAACACATATATGCATTGCTAAAGGGGTGTTTCTCTTGTATTATCGCACAAAAAGGTAAAGCTACAACAAACCATCGTGCGTTTCTCTGGACTGCTTAGATTTTCTCTGCACGGCTAGCGTTCGTGTCGCGCGGCAGGGTCTGCGCACGCCGCCACGGCACGCCAAGCCAAAATGTTTGGCGCCACCTGGCTTTCCATTGCGCCAGCGTCGCCCCACACACGCCGCGCGCAGCGAGGGACAGTGATCACCACGCAAACGAGCCAGGGAAGAAAGCACGCCGCACGCCTGCCATTCTCTGTGGGTGCGTGCTTCAGCATGTACAGGCCGGCTTGCTTGCACCGTCGATGTCGTGAGAGCGTGGTGCACGGATGGATGGACAGATCTGTCGTGCACCATCATCAGTTCGCGCACAGAGTGTCGCTCCCGCAGGTTTTTCGTGGTGCCTTTAATTAGTGCAGTTTTTCCGGGGCTAGCTAGAGATTGAATTCTCAGTTTCAAAATAAACACCTTTATTTACTTACTTTTTTGAAATCAACTTAGGCTTGGCTGCTGTGGAGGGATGGCAGATGGCACGAGTTGATCGATCCTTGAAATCTCTGCCACTACATCACGCGATGCTAAGGTCGCCATGTAGGAGCGGCTTGTCTTATGCCAATATGATAGGGATGACTGATGAGGCATGCGCTCATGTTAGTAGTTTGTTCAAGATGACGATGCCTCGTCATAAAGGCTGTTTTATGACGAGGCATGCTCATTTTGTACAAACTACTTACACCACATGAGATGCCTGATCCCTAAGACATTGGTCTAAGAGACTAAGACAAGTCTCCCCTTATGGTAACAAACGAGCAATAAGCATAGATTCGACAGCGGGCACCGCTCTGCACCTTTAAAAGTAGGCCCAGGACGCGACCGGAATGAACGCGCATAGCCGGTGCCCTTGGTGCGGTCAAGACTAGTATATTGCTCCATGGAGACGAGGTGCTAAACAAATGTAAACATGGACATGGTCAGGACTAGCTTGGTGGCTATGACCATGTCTACATTGGTTTGGTACTCTGTCTCCATGAAGCAGTACCTGTCGTGGCCACACGAGGGGCATAGACTGTTGGCGTCCATGGGGGTCGCATTCTGGGTGTACTTCTACAAAGTGCATATTGGCAACAAAAAGGAGGACCTCCGCACAATAAGCATAATGCTTCTCATGTGAAAGCAAAAACATAACATGAAAGATAATTAAACAAATGATCCAAGAAAGCCCCATGTTTCTAAGGTTAGAAAGATTGTAGCATATATAGATGTCAATTCAAAGTAGATCGGGAACAATTTTGCGGCCTTTGAGAATATGCTCTAGAAAGGAATAAATAAGTCCAATTAATTAACGGTACAAGCTTGAAACTCCAAACAGGATATCTTCGCCATAGTGTAGCGGTAACACCGGGAGATGAACGATACATACTGGAATTGGACAGAGCAATACAGACGAGGATGGAGACGGATAAACTGACATTTACTTTGGAGCACTACGGTATCGCTCATATTTACTACACAAGAGCAATTTGATAGAGGGATCGACTGGACTAGTGCTATTTATAGCCGGGGGGCTAGCCAGAGGATATACATGCCACGACCACAGTGACGTGTATTGTGTGTCGTTAGCGAGAAAGTAAAGCGCACTTCTAGTTTTCATCATTGCCGTACAATGAGCAAATCCTATGTGAAGATAATATTTATCTGCTTGGTAGTATTTTAATTTTTCATTGTTCAAAGTTTACCTATTGGTGTATATACTGTTAGTGTTGGCTAAGATAGTTATACGTACCCATCTCAAACTGGTTGATCATATACTATTCTACTTTACTATGAAGAAACTTTTTCTTCACAACCAGATAAAAACTAATCACAATTATAAGTATAGGTCAATGCCATTTTTGAAGCACATTTTTGAGGGCTTCTTTGTAAC
>JAAXCT010003846.1:0-23266 GCA_012490785.1 Eragrostis nindensis
TGTGGGACGGCGAGTGAGGACCGCCAGTTGGTTTCCAGCTTGGCGCACGCCATCACGCATGCATGGATTCTCACCTTGTCACGCACACGTACAACACCGGCCAGAGGGCCAAGAAGCAAGCAATCTAGCATGAGCATACTGGTCCATGACTCGGCATATATAACCACTGAAGCTGGTGGATGATATCATAAAAACTCGACCTGCTGGGGGAAGACCGCCCCCAACGGCATTTAATTAAGGAGAATAACCTCTCACGCAGGTCGAGAAAACCCCCGAACCCCCTCCCCGATCCTACACAGGGACTCAGCTGGCCGTTGTGAGCTCCAGCGCGAGTCTTTACCATGTGCTTTGACCCGGGGAGGACGAGGGGATTTTTTTACTCTGCACTGCAGCATGGCATATTTCAGTCACATGTGCTACAGTGCCGCGAGCTACAGTACCGCGCGCGGGTGCCGCGGCGGGGGATCGAACCCCGGTCGACAGGAGCTCACGCTCCCGGAGCCCTCTGGCTCTGTCCAGTCGGGCTGCCCCCGCGTTTGGATGATATCATGATAATAAACATATACATTCTTCTCCTCCATCTCAATACACCAGTTAATCGCAAAAAAAAAAAATCTCAATACACTAATCCATTAAAAGGGGAAAGAGAAAGAACTTTAACACATGGCACGAGCGCTAGATCAACCGGAGTTATCTTTGTAACTAGAAAACTGGCGCGCCAACTTATGGCCTGTCTAGTTTTGGCTGTTGCTCTGATTGATCTGTGGAAGGAGAAGGTACGTTAGAGCAAGGCCAACGCGTGGTCGAATCGACCACTGCGTCAGGGAAAAATCTACGTGGAGGAGAGATAAACACGCTCTGACAGCTAGGTAGTCGCCGCTGTCCGCGACCGTCGCATGCCTGTTTTGCCCAGTCATGCAGAGGAAGCGGTGGAACCCACGTGGAATAAAAAATGCCTTTTTGCAGCTTTAGCTCGGCGGATGGGTTGAACGAGCTTGTCTCAACTTTTGGCTGGAGGACTTGATTCGACAAACGGGTTGGTCTCGCAATGGCCTTGCTCTTAGTGTTTCATCTGAAGACACGTTCCTTCGTGTTCCTATTGGGTATAGAATTTTGTTAGCTATTGGAGCAGAGCTGCAAGTAAGTGATGAAACAGATGATGAGTTAGCTATTGGAGCAGCCGTTGTATGAATCTTTTATATGGTCGTGCATTAGTAGGAAAAATATTTTAGTATACTTTTGAGTCAATTTGTAAAGCTATTTGCTGAATTCCTGCATATGGATAAGATGGAACTATGAGACAACATGGCCTGTAAAACAAAGAATAATATGCAAGGTGGAATTTCTGGAACCATGTAAAATCAAAATTATGGTGAAAACATGAAACATGCAGTTTACTAATATAGTTGCACAGTAAACCGCTAAATTTTTTTTTCATGTTTCTATCTACCCTTGACCAATCTTAATATGGTAATTTTTCAGTTTACTACTGAAATAAATGTCTACAACTTGCGAAAGTTTTGTAACTTGTAATCGACATGCTAAGCTCCGGAAGATATGTTGTGTTGTTGAATCTAAGAGCGATTGTTGAATTTAATCTATGATAAAAGATTAAAATTTAGTCTAAGATCGATTGTTGAATCTTCTTCATTCCCTTTTACTAAAGATGGAGATATTAGCTGTGGGTGAGTTAACTTTGCCACGGCTTAAAAAACTCAAAAACTGCTGGTGCTGGATATGATCATAAACATCAGTAGAATATTTTTATGTTAAACTTGAACAAACAATAATAGAGTAGGCAGATCATTCTATTTTGGATTTTAGTTCTCGGTCATTGGAGTTTAGATGTGGATCTTGAGCTGCAACTAAAATTGCAGATCTTAATTGCAGATCAACAGATAAAAATGTCTAGGTATAAAAATGATGGAAATATTGTCATGTGAATATGTGAAGACTGATGACATATTAGATTGAACGTTTGGATAAAACAAGGTAAAATGATAGTGATATAGATTGAACATTTGCATACAAACTTGACCTGGCATTATTCAATACTGTAAGCAGGGGAGATATTGGTAGGACTATGCTTAAGGAGATATAACAGAAATGCTATATGAATATTGAAATCTGAAAGTTCTTTTCTAATTAAAACTGTTAGAAGGAAGTTTAATTAATGTGTAAATTGTACCACTCTCTCTCTCTTTCTCTCTCTGAACTAATGTGTAATGAAAATGGTTCTTTTTGTAATGAGAACTGACAACGGCCTGGCTTTACTGTCTCCGCTCGTGTTTGTGTGTGTTGATTTTAGGGACATATGTCACTCGAATAGTAATTACTAAGTTACAATTGCCGCTGCACCTTGCAATGCTGCGAAATTCGAGTGTCCATCTGACAAGGGAGCAGCAACGCATACTCAATTCGAATTCTAGGATCGCGTGATTTGTAGTAGGAAACTAATGGTATGCCAAAAACAGAGGACACATATGCTTGTCGCCTGGCACAGGCAAAGTGGGCGGTAAGAGGCCGACAACGGCGCAGAGCACCCGCCCGCCGCCGGGGAGCAGCACCACACTTGCATTGCTGCGCCTGGTGTACTGATGGGCAGACGCGATGGACAGGATGGACTTACGTGGTGGCAGCTCGACGGCGTCACACGAAGCGAGCGCATCGCCGCGTGAAGCCACCTCGCGTCCAGCACGACGCAGGCCGTACGAAGCGTGGCTGCTCCGAGTCCGAGGCCGCCTCACTCTTTTCCAGATCCTCGCACGGAGGCTGCGGCTGCGAGGAGGCGGATTTGGGGACGGGTCGTCGAGAGCAGGAACGCGAGGCCGCGAGGGTGTCGGGGGAGGAGCTGCAGGCGGCGGCGCTAGAAGCTTCTCATCCAATACCAAGAGTAGTTCTTTGGATGGTGACGTGGAGATAACTTTGAACGTTGGCTGCTAGATGGACGGTGGTAGATAACCAGCCAATTAGGGGCCAGAGAACGGCACGGCTTTTAGATATGTAGAGATGGTTGCATGGAGATGTGCTTGTCAGGAGTCACCCTCCACGGCGCCCTCCGACGGTGACGCCCCAGCTAGCCAAGTAACACATATGGGTACCGCCCGCAGTCGGTGGCATCCCTGTCATCTCGCCGCCCAGCCCACCAACCATCGCCTCCTTCTGGCTGGCCTCCCTCGAGCCTCCTCTAAGTCCGGCGGTCATGGAGGAATTGGAGAACTCCGGCGAAAACCCAAGCAGCTAAGCCGGCGGCCCGTGTGAACTCGCCTGTTCACATGATCGACTGAGAGATACTCCGATTTCAGTCGACTGGCGTGTGGAATAATCCGTAGAAAAAAAAAAGCTGCATTGATATTCCTGATAAGTTCGCTGAAGCAGCATGGAATAAGGCCCCGTTTGGATGCCCCTCTATTTCCCCCTCTAAACTTCTACCCTCTAAAGTAAAAAAGAATCTTACTATTTAGGGGTACTAAATAAAATTTAATTGCAAAACCTTTCTGCAGACGGGCGTTATTTTTCGAGACGAATCTAACGAGCCTAATTAATCAATGTTTTGACACAGTGATGCTACAGTAACCATCGTCTAATCGCGGCTTAATTACCCTCATTACGTTCGTCTCGCGAAATAGAGGGGGGGTCCTGGACTTAGTTTTGTGATTTGACTTTGTTTAGTACACATAAATCGTGCCGGAAGTATTGATGTGACAAGCTACAGGACTTTATAGCCCTATAAACTTTCATCCGAACGCTACCTAAGGTGGTCAGTCTCATACATCTGCAGGAATATATGCCGAACATAAATCAGAATTGCGTGTTGCATTGTTTTGAAGCTGTCACGAGCAGAGCAGGGCTCCAAAAAAAACAAAAGAAGAAATGTGCAGGCTCCTCTTCAATATCTGGTGGCAAATCTGGCAGGAACGTAATCGAAGAATCTATGAACACTAAGAAAGCGCATACTATCAGTGGCAACCATGATATATTGTTGACAGCTGCCGTATTTTTTAGTTAGCCAATGACAGTGTGGGGTTTCATCAGGAGCAAGGACTTGATTTCAGATCCTAGTATTATTTTTGTTGGTGGGCACCCCAACCTGTTGTTTGGTTTAGTTTCCTTGTACAATTATTAGGTCTACTTCTATCTTGATGAATGGCAGTGCTTCCGCCTTGTTTTCGAAAAAAATAAATATTCCTGATAAGTTGACCGGCCGTATCACCCACCATCTGAACAAGCCAAGCATCTGGACAACACTTTTTAATTAGCCGCCATCCCCATACCAATTCAGCGGGCACCTGTACGTGATTGAGCACGTATGGCCCCATGATAACGGCCGCCCGATTGAAAACCGGGCACATGGGTAAACCAAGCTGCAGCACAGCCACTGTGCATATATAAAAGGTAAAGGCATGGTAATAAAGAATCTACGATGCATAAGTCTCTAGCTCGAGCCAAGTCTTAGCCAGCTCATATCCAACCTATATGGCGTCCAACACCATGGCAAACCATCACAAGCGACGTCCCGATTCCGCAGGGTTTCTGCTGTCGTTGCGCCCGCAAATCCATCTGGTAGCCGTGCTGTGCTCGCTGATGATCCACTCATCAGCTGGTGTGCACGCCAGCAACCACACCGCCGTTGTGCCGCCGGTACCGTGCCAGTCCGATCAGGCGGCGGCGCTTCTCCGGCTGAAACGCTCGTTCGCCGCCACCAACGAGTCCGCGGCCACTGCGTTCCGGTCGTGGAAGGCCGGCACAGACTGCTGCCGCTGGAACGGCATCCGCTGCGACCGTGGCCGCGTCGTCACTTCCCTGTGCTTGGGCGGCTGGGGCTTGCAGAGCTCGGGGCTTGATCCCGCAATTTTCAATCTCACATCACTCAGGTACCTTAACCTCGCCTACAACGACTTCGGCACGTCGAAGCTTCCGACCATTGGGTTCGAGCGGCTCACCAAGCTCACCCATCTCAACCTCTCCACGTCGAACTTTTCCGGCACGGTTCCGTCAAGCATCGGACGCCTCACGAGCTTGATCTCCCTCGATATCTCCATCGCCTTCTACTTTCGTGACCTCTCCGATTACGGTTACGAGAGACATGTCAGTGCGACTTACCAGCTCGTAGTTCCGAACTTTGCTGCGTTGATCGCAGACTTGGCGAACTTGAGGGAGCTTCGTCTTGACGCTGCTGATATCTCGTCCAGTGGCACAGAGTGGTGTGACGTTGTAGTCAAATATACTCCAAATCTTCGTGTTCTTACCTTGCCCTTTTGTTCTCTGTCTGGTCCCATTTGTAGCTCATTTTCTCGCTTTCGTTCTCTTGCCGTGCTTGATCTGCAGTATAGTGGCTTGTCCCGGCCGATTCCAGATTTCATTGCAAATTTCTCCTCTTTGAGAGTACTTCAACTAAGCCGTAACGCTTTTGAAGGATGGTTTCCATCAGTGATCTTAGAGCATACAAATCTTGTAACCGTTGATCTTAGTCATAATGACGGAATATCTGGCATGCTGCCAAATTTCTCAGCTGAAAGCAGTTTGGAGAATATTTTTGTACGTCATACTAACTTCTCTGGTGCAATACCAAGTTATGTTGGTAATCTCAAATATCTTTAAGAAGCTGGACTTAGGTGCAACCGGTTTTTCTGGAGACATTCCCTCTTCGATCGGTATGCTCAGATCCTTAGACTTATTAGCCTTGTCTGGTTATGGACTTGAAGGAACCATACCGTCATGGGTTGCAAATCTGACATCCTTGACAGTTCTTGAACTCTCTAATTGTGGCCTATCTGGACCAGTACCTTCGTTTATAGGTGATTTAAGGAAACTGAATGAGTTAACCTTGTCTAATTGCAAATTTGATGGGAATATTCCTTCATCCATCTCAAATTTAACCAACCTAGGTATACTCGATCTTCAGTCCAACAACTTTATGGGAACGGTCAAACTTTCCTCATTGTGGAAACTACCAAATCTATTCATGTTGATTCTCTCAAACAACAAATTACTCGTGGTGGACGGAGAAGATAATTCTTCATTTGTGTATCCCATGATTAATATTCTGGGTTTGGCATCTTGCGGCATAGATGAGTTTCCTAAAGCCTTGAGGTTTCTAGATAACATACACGGGCTTGACCTTTCATGTAATCAAATCCAAGGTGCCATACCACAGTGGGCATGGGATACCTGGTCAGGCTCAGAATTTGACTTTCTGAACCTATCACACAATGCGTTCACAGACCTTGGATTTGACACCTTTCTTCCTTTATTAATTGAAGAATTCGATCTTAGTTTCAATATGTTTGAAGGGCCAATACCTATACCCCAGAGCTCTGCAATGTTATTTGCTTACTCAAGCAACATGTTCACATCCATACCACTCAACATTTCTCTAGAAAATACTTTCATATTCATGGCCTTAAAAAATAACATATCAGGAAGTATTTCAACATCTTTTTGTAGTCCCTCTCTAGAAACCCTTGATCTATCTTACAATAACCTTGGCGGCTCAATCCCTTCTTGCTTGATGGAGGATACCAGTGCACTGCAAGTCTTAAATTTCAAACGGAATCAACTTCGTGGAGAACTACCACGTAACATCAATCAAAGTTGCTCGTTGGAGGTTTTAGACCTTGGTGACAACCAGATCACGGGTCAATTGCCTAGATCTCTAGCTGGTTGCGAGAATTTGGAGGTCCTTGATATCCAAAACAATCAGATCATTGATTCTTTTCCATGTTGGATCAGTGCACTTGGAAGGCTTCAAGTCCTTGTGCTGAAATCTAATAAGTTCTTTGGTGATATGGAGCTGTCTATAGCAGAAGATAAAAATAATTGTGAATTTCCAAGTCTGCGGATTTTGGATATATCCTCAAACAACTTTTCGGGCTCATTGACAGAGGAGTGGTTTACGAAACTCATGTCCATGATGGTTGACGTTAATAATGAGACATTAGTAATGGAATACTATGGCCCTGCAGCACAAGTATATATAGTTGCCAATGTTGCCATTGTACTCACATATAAAGGGTCAAACCTCCCAATTGAAAAAATATTAAGGACCCTTGTATTCCTTGATATCTCAAACAATGGCTTCCAAGGAAGCATCCCTGCAACTATTGGAAACCTTGTGTTGCTCAACGTGCTTAACATGTCACACAACTCCCTTACAGGGCCAATTCCATCTCAGTTTGGTCACCTGACACAGTTGGAGGCTTTAGATATGTCCTCTAATAAACTTGTTGGTGAGATCCCCCTGGAGTTAGCAGCGTTGGACTTTCTTACAACATTGAACCTGTCTTACAACAAGTTAGTAGGAAGTATACCGGAATCACCTCAGTTCATGACATTCTCCAATAGCTCATTTCTTGGAAATGATGGCTTGTGCGGGAATCCGTTGTCAAAAGTGTGCACCAACACGACAACACTGAATGTGACCTCACACCATTCCAATAAGGAACCTGCTGATATTCCGCTTTTTCTCTTTGCCGGACTGGGATTTGGTGTTGGATTTGCAATTGCAATTGTTGTGGCATGGGGAATTCCCATTAGGCGCAGACGGTCTTGAGAAAGTCCAGGAAGAAATCATAATTATCAAATTATGTATTCAAATGGAATGAAATTTCCTTATTCAGGGTCATGTTGCAATCAGGGCTCCTTATTTATAAACAGTCATTGCTGAGGATCTACTGCAGTCAGGGCTCCTTATTTATAAACAGTCATTGCTGGCAATTCAACACAGTAACCAGCTAGGAGCCTAGGAAATATAACTGCCTCGAGCAGCTACCTGTCACTCTGTCAGCACCAAACCAGCATCGCGCGTAGCAAACCATTTCGAGATTCTGTTTCAGTAGAAGTGGCGAAAGAACAATATTCAAGCCTCCGAGTTGCAAGATAACAGCATGCAACACAACTCTGGTTTGGTTGGTTCAAGTAAACCATCGCCCGTCAGGTCCTGCTATGTCGTTGCCTCAAGAGCTCAAGATTCGAAGATTTCAGGACTGAGTCCACTAATGTCTTAAGTTCTGCTACATGCAGCGGCTTCTGAAGATTTCAGGACTGAATCCACTATCAAGCAGAAGTCACACAGCTTCAGCTAGCTCCCACAAGGACTTCAGGTCCCATTCAGTCAGTTGTTCTTTGATCTCCATATGCTTGTCAAAGCTGGAATGTGATCACCGCCGATCATCTTAATAGTACTGGACATTGGACTCTGAATTTGCTGCAACTTGTCAAGGCGTTTCTATGTTTTTGTCCATTTTGTTTTCCTCCAGAAGAACTTACAATCCAGATGTGGTCGCCTGCTAGCATTGTGCTCCCTTCAGTATTTTATATATAATGTTTTAGTTCAAAGCTGAACTAACCAACATCAAATCTGATATAGAAAAAAACAGAGGGAATAGTTTGTAAGCGAAAATTGGAAGTTCAGACCCAACTAAACTGCAAGGCTCCTAATCAAAGTAGAGAGTAAAAGATATGCACAAGCCACACCCAGGCCACGTTCTTAATGAACTTTTAAGTTTCCCGCGCCAATTTGACAAAAAGAGACCGTTCCGTCCCCCTCACCTGTGCAAAGCTGTAAGCCGCCCGGGTGACATTTCTTCGAACATTTGGTGGACGGAGCGCAGCGCACGGTGACAAAGATGCCCGACGGCACACAACAAGGCCGCACTGTCCCCGATGGATACGATGCTCGACCCCATGAATGGGCGTGGGAGGTCGGCGGTAGAGGTGGAGGCGTGGAGCCGGAGCTGCCGCGGAACGAGCTGCCGGGACTGGACATGGATGCTAACTGCTACGCTTTAAAACGTTCATCAAAGGATCCATCCATAAACCTGCGTTTGACCCTTCTACGACGTGTTTCATCCTACGATGTGCAAGGCGCCACTGATCGGAGGATCCCCAAACCTGAGTAGCCTGCAAACTGCAAAGTGCCATTGCCACGTAATAACCAGATCACAAGTTACAAAAGTAAACTTCTCAGATATTCAGGTATCATCATGACAGAATTAGCTTACAGCAAAATGGCACGCTGCACACAAAACAACACGAATAAAAACAGGAGGAAAAAAAAGGGAATTGCTAAAATCCACCCGGGCATATCTGTCTCCTCTTCCACCCGATTTTTTGACCGTCCGATGCGTGCTGGCTTTGGCTGCTGTCCGTTCGATCTGAGTTGTCCGATGTTGACTGTTGCCTGATGTGTTTCGGCGCCGACAGGTGGGCCCTGATGAAATAGCCGTGGGACGAGCGATTTCATTTCATTTTCGCCGCCCTTTCATTTTCGCGTCGCGCTCCTCTGCTCCCTCCCCTCCTCTGGTGCTAGGGTTCGTCCCTCCTCCCGTTCCTCCCCTTTTACAGTTGATTTGGTTGGTAGTTGATTTGCTTTTGTTGATGCGTTTGTTCCTGATTCCTTCGATTTGCACCGGTGGATTTATGATTTCGATGGGGATTTGTTCACTTTGATGGTAGATCTAGCGATTTGTTGTTGATTTCTCCTGTTTCGCTGCAGTAGCAGGATGATGGGAGAGTTTGGTTGGTCGTATCGATAGTTGTTGCATGTTGTTGATGGGTGAAATCATGTTGGTTCGATTCGGTTGGTCACGTCCTTTTTTTCACTCGAGTTCCTCGCTATTCCGAAGCTTCAATAGATGCAGTAGGGTGGATTAAGCTCAATCCTGCTCGATTCGATGTTTACGGTGATGAGTCCGATGGATTATGCTTGGAATTTGTTGGTTCCTTCGTTAGAGTACTCGATCCCCCCACCATTCTGCTCGATTCGTTGTGTACTGTGATGGGTCCGATGGATTATGCTTGGATTTTGTTGGTTCCTTCGTTAGAGTACTCGATCCCCCCACCATTCTGCTCGATTCGTTGTGTACTGTGATGGGTTTGATGGATTATGCTTGGATTTTGTTGGTTCCTTCGTTAGAGTACTCGATCCCCCCACCATTCTGCTCGATTCGTTGTGTACTGTGATGGGTCCGGTGGATTATGCTTGGAATTTGTTGGTTCCTTCGTTAGAGTACTCGATCCCCCCACCATTCTGCTTATTGGTGAAAGCATGTTGGTTGGATTCGGCTGGTTTCGTCATACGTTTCACTCGTTTTCCTCGATATTCAGAAGCTTCAGTAGGATGCAGTAGGGTGATTAAGGTGAAACCTGCTTGATTCGCTGTGTACTGTGATGGGTACGATGGATTATGCTTGGAATTTGTTGGTTCCTTCGTTTGGTTCACTCGATTCCTTCCCATTCTGCTCGTGCGATAGAATTCATAAGCTCCCTGCCTGATTTGATCTTTTAGCTCATTCGTTCTATGCAATATGGCTTCAACCCTGCTTGTTGGTTAGGCTGTGTGTTTCTCTCAATTCCCCCTAGATTTTGGTGCTCTAGTAGTAATATGCTCAACCCTGCTTGTTTTGATGTCATTCCTGTAGCCTTCGTCCCATCTCTGATGGATTTTGTTCGTTAGGTCCTGCGTTTTCATTCATTCCCTCCTAAATTCTGGTGCTGTCGTAGGAGTAGGCTCTATTGCATTCGCGTAGTAGGAGGTGTCCTGATGATGTTGTCTTAATTTCAATTGCCACTAGTATTAAACATTTGTTGATCATTTAACTGTGAGTATTACCTTGTCCTGCATGCCTTCTCTTACAAATCTAGTCGTACTAAATGTCCACCAATTAATTTTCAGATGGCACCACGACGGGGACGAGTCCGGGAGCGTTTTTATGAGGATTCAGATTTTGAAGATGATAGTCCCTTTTTTGATGATGATTTTGTGGCTAATGAAGGGAATGATTCCGATGAACTTTCTGAGGAAGAAGTAAATACCTGATTTCTTCTGTTCAATTTATTTTCCTAACAAAGCAGTTCAAAATTTAAATGTAAACTGTGATTTGTTTGCAGCAAAATGACAGCAGTGAAGGTGATGCTGATACTACCGAAGATCTTGTATTCCAATGTCTAAATCAAGTAAGTATCATGCCCCTGTTATGTGAATGCTTTGTTCTGACATTTGTTTTTCACATTTCAATTCTAATTTAGTTTCACTGTACAATTCATTGGCTAAGTACTTATTAATTTTTGTACAGCTTGAAAAAGTAAAAAGGTTGAAGAAAAAGTTGTGCAACTCCCTTAAGAACAAGGTACACATGTTTAACTGTAATACTCAGTCTGCTGTTTGATGATTCTTGTATGTAAATTGAAATGACTGTGTGTATATTTTTTCTTTTCTTCTAGGCTAGGAAGCAGGTTACTGACAAAAAGAAGGAAGGTGGTTTTACCAGATTCTCTGTTACATACTACTCCAAAGTGATTGCTGCTCTCAGCGATGAAAGGAAAGAGATTATCAACAACTATGGCTTTGGTTCTCTCTTGAACTTTGACCATTGCTTTGTTCCGAAAAAGTTTGCTCTATGGGTCGTAAAGCTGGTGAATTACAAATCTGGGGATATCATAGTAAACAACAAAGTGATGTCGCTAACTCCTCAAATTGTCAATTATATTATTGATCTCCCGATGAATGGCATCCCTTTTCCGTCTGATCCATCTGCCGGTAAATCTTGGCTGCTGCAAAAGTTTGGCAAGACCTCTTTACCCTCTGTGAAGTTCTTTGGAAACAAGCTCATTTCAAATGAAGACATGTCTGACGAAGACGTATTTGTGTGCTTCATAGTCGTTGCATTGAGTTGTTTTCTGTTGCCCAACAGTTCATTAGTCCCAAGTGTCAAGTACATGGGGATTTTTGAAGATGTTGATAACTTGCAAAAATTTAATTGGTGCAAAGCCATACTTGATTGGCTACTGGAGCATATTAAGACCTTCTTGAAGTCTGCAAATGTACCTGGAAGGGATGACCCCTCACTTGGAGGATGTCTTTATATCCTTGCGGTAAGTAATGTTGATTCATATGTCCTGCCTTATATTTTTGTTTCTCTAGTATCTGAATGTATCTGTTATCAGATATCGAATCATACTTCCCAATACTTGGTACAGTTGCATATGCTTGAAGTTACAGCTGTTTCGACACTGTAAATAACATTATGTCGAGGTGTAATCGAATGCAAATGATAATTTTGCCGTACTTGTTGTTCCTGTTGCAGCCTCCTTTCTTCTTGTGAGCTAATAATTTGTTCCATTAGACCGGTGTAGCTAGATCCTTGAATCTGCAGTATTTGCTATTTTTTCAGTGTTCATGTTGATATGTATGCCTCACTCATGTTGCTTAGTGTTTAGAATTCTTACATTGATCAACTTCTGTAGGTTTTCTACTTGGATTTTGTTGATTTTGGTTCACGGCAACTTCCACCAGCCATTCCACGAACTATTGTGTGGAAGAAATCTCTGATTCAGAAGTATGCTGACCTGGATCAATCTGCAAATGGTGTATATGGATTGAGGCCCCTGCTTGATATCACAAGGACATGCTACTCAAGAGTAAGTAACAGATATGCCTTTCCCAACGAAATTGTAACTTTGTTTTGTTCTCCACCCCCCCCATCTTCTATTGCACAAGTGAGAGCTAATGTAGTTTTATATAATTTGCAGCATTCTGTTGCAATTAACAAGGGTACCTCATCTCTGTGTATGAATAATGACTTCAAGCAACAATTGGTTGTTAATTCTGGATGCAACTTACCTGAGGTTCTCAAGACAAAGATTTGCAAGCTTTTGGATGAGAACAGCATTTATTCTTCTCTATCTGTGAATATGGCTATTAGTTCTCTAGCATCTCTTCCCAATGAAATGAGAGATTGCTTCTCTAGCCTCCTGGAGCATGCCTATGCTGTTGATAGCAGGATGCAGAATGTTGTTCTCAAGTTGTTGAAGCTGTTATGTGACGCTGTTCCAAATGATTTTGCCCAGAGCACTCAGGTCGATCAATCGGTGTCCAATAATGATAATCCTCCCTCTCATCATGTGTCTGATGACAACATCGAAGACAATGACAATCCAAAATTTCATTCTGATCGGTCTACCCCTTTTGCAGGTAAATGTCTATATTCATAGCAATACTATATGCTGCATATTATTGCCTACTGCTTTTTGACTTGCAATCTAACGAAATTACATGTCCTGTTCTATTGTTTTACATGAAACATTTTGGTGTAAATTTGGTGTAATTGAACTGTAACAGATTCCTAAATTATGCATTTTATGTAGGTCAAGTGATGTCTGATAACAACACACATACCCCTCGCAATGAAGTATGATTCTATGCTTCCTCTGAAATCTGTATTGTTGTACTTCTCTTTTGTATTGTCTTCTTATTTGCTTCATCCTGTTGGTTAACTCAGGAAGCAATGAATATGCAGTGTACTCGATCAATACCTACAGCAGCCAATGTTAGAGCATCTCACCCTGTGACACCTTACAATCCTAAAGCAAAGGTATTTATAATCCCCTGGCAGAAACATTATTTGTGTTTCAACTTTTGCTTCAATGTGCACTGTATTCTAATTCCATGTACCAAATTTGATGTAGATGAGTTCTGAACAAGTTGAAAAGCTTATATCTAAACTTGAAAAACATGGTTAGTATTGAATTCTGTTTATTTTCTTCATATCTTGTTCACCTTTAAATTTAGATGTCTTACTTGTATGTCTTGAACTTTTCACAGAAAATGATGGCAAGCTCCTAGCATCGCAAATTGCTGAAGTTGGTTCTTCTCGAATCAATAAGCAATGTGAGTTCTAATGAACTTAGCTATTCTTAGTTTTATAGGCTCGCAATTTTTTTTTTCCATTCTTCACTTTCACTCTTCTTCTTAATTTTTGAATTCATGCTGCAGGCAATAAGCGTAAGTCAAGGTTGGATGAGCTGAAGGACATGTACGATGAAGAACCAAGGACTAAAGCATGGAAACTCCTTAGAGAATTGTCCAAGGATTTTGATTTAGCATCATCTCAAAAAGTCTCAGCTAGTGATGTCATAAACTTAGATCAAGAAGTTGTTCCTGACTCTGTATCTCCTTCACCCTTCCATAGAGATTTGCAAATGAATCAGTCTAAGGTATGTTCTAGGTGAAGTTTTTTTTTTTTTCCATGTACTCAATTCGACGCATGTTATATGTTCCTTTGCATCGCTCTAATGAAACTGTTATTTATATATAATTTGCAGAAGCGACATTATTCTGACCACAATTCAGCTGGTCTTCTGCAAAGGTTTTTTGTTTGTTCATTCCTATCTTGTTCATATTAACTGGTACACATTTTTGATACATTAGATTATGTCATAAGTGTCATTGTTTGTATTTCCAGGATGCCATTGATATTACAAATCTCGAAGATTCTCCTGATGCAAATATGAGGATCACTCCTAATCTTCCAAGGTTAATGAAGCCGCGATTGTCTCCAGAAATCTTCATGAAGAAGAAGAGTATTGGGCTGCTTGATAAAAATGTGAGCATTGTTTCTTTTTCAACATCTCACTTTTGCTCTGACCATGATCTTTTATTCAGTAACATTTCTATAGAGTGTTAGTTATATTTGTGTTCCTTTTCATAACTTTGCTGTGTAGATATCACCAGAAGTTCAGCTTGTTAAGGAAACTACTGTTTTTGATAAAGCAAACGCCATGTCAAAGACGATTGAATCATTGTATAATGCTTCTTTGCCTTCTGCACAGAATTCTGAAAATGATATCAATATGGTTTCTGGTAAAAGTCAAGTTCCACGTCAACACTCTTCTTCTCTCCTGCTGAAGAACCTCTTGGCATGCCTCGCTTTTTAGAGTTGATTCTACATCTGGAAAAACTAAAGCTCAACCTCAAAAGTCCTCTGATCCTTCTCAAGAACGTCTTGCCATGCCTCGGTCTTATCTAGATGGCTCTACCTCTGGTGGGAAATTGCCTCACTATGGTCCTAGGAGGCTTGTTCGCCCGCCTGGAAAGCGTGATATGTATGTTGACCCTAGAGACAGGTACCACGTTTCCCAGAGTGAACAAGCAAACTACGATGCTATTTGTAGTCTTGCAACATCAAAATGGAAAGAGTAAGTGATTTTGTTCAGTTGCCTATGTTTTCTGTTTTTCACTGTGCTTAAAAGTTGTTCTGACTTCTAATTTTTTTTTTTGGGGGGGTCTACTTATCTTCTAGCGAGCATGCTGTTGATATAGGCGGCGTACACTGCACCTTTAAAACTTTTGGTGACTCTTTCAAACCAGATGGGCAAGTAAGTAATTTTGTTGTAGCTGTTTTTTGCCGCTACCTCTTCATGAAAGCCAATGGACATCCTGATGTTTCAAAAAAGCACTACTTCTTCTCAAATATTGGGGTAAGCTTCAGGTTGATCCCCACCTTTTGAAATAAAGTTCTTTCTCATCATGTTCCTATGCTTTTATGTTGATAAGATTATGTTTGTTTTAGGAAAACCTGTTGAAGGATCCAGAGGATGCTAACCATGATGTACTACAGCGTGCATTTAGACGTTCCAGCAAAGCTAGGCCGCTGCATAAGTCAGACATGGTTTGTTCAGATCAATAAACTTTTCCTACTTCCTTTCTTTGAATCTTTTTGAATGTTTACATGACTTTGGTGTTGACTTTATTCATTTTGCCAGCTTTTCTTCCCAATCCTTTTTGATGGGCATTGGTTTGTATTTGTTGTGGATATCAAAGACAGAAGATATGTATCCTTGATTCGCTGTTCACTAGTGAGGATGATTATCAACAGCATGTGCGAAATGTTATTGTAAGTCATTATGTCGTGTCATGCTAATTTTGAATATGTTTTGAATTTCTTTTCTGGTTGTGTGTCACTGGTATATTATCTCAAGTAAATTGTTTTCATCTGTAGATCCCAGCATTTGAAGTGGAATGGGACACTTACGTTCATCTCAACCATGCGAATGAACATTGACATGCACTTTGAGAATATGAAGCAATATACCCTGCTGTACCAAGACAAACAATCTGTAAGCTGAATTCTCTTTAATTTGTGACTTTGATTAATGATGAACAAACTTACACCTTCGCTTCCCTATTATTACACTAAATTTCTTGGTGTATTTGTTGAGATACTGAAACGTAACTCTAATTTCTGACCGATGTTTCAGTTTGTGGTAGTTAGTTTGCCTATCCCGAGTATTCTGCCTCGTTTTGTGTAACTTTTTCACCCATTTTCTGCTTTCAGGATTGATTGTGGTATTCACACTTTGATGGGCCTTGAACATTGGCGGTCTCCCAGAACTGTAATGTCGTCTATATACAAAACAAGTGACGTACCCAATATCAGAATCAAGATTGCAAATGAGCTCATGTTTCTTCCCAACAACCTTGGTTTGAAAAGGCTTGTGACATGCTATGACAACTTGGTATGTAAGACTAGAATACTGTCTCTTTGGCATTTGATTTGAAGTTACTTTTTTTTAAAAAAATTCGTCGTTTCTTTGTTTCAGGATGAAGAAGATTGAATGCTGATGTGCCTTTAGCAATCCATTCTACAACACTGCCTGCCTTAGACATGTCTCTTATAAGAATCTCAGTTTTATGAAGGCTGTCTGCATTAGAGAACAAATGCTTTCACAAGTCGATTGTAATAGCTAGGAAACAAACATTCGTTGCTTATGCATACTCTCTATATTCATACAAGTTGCAGTACATTTGTGCTATCTGCTGATATTGCAGTTTAGCTTTAATCAAACTAATATGCTTCGACCCCTGTCATGCCTTTACTTTTCTCTACATTTCATTGACAATGGTTCTTCAGCTTTCTCCTTCGCCATCCTTGACTTGCTTTCCTTTCCTAGCCTTCTTTTTTGATTTGCCAGATGGACCTGCATTAAACATTTTAAGAGTTTGATTAGTTTTTGTCTAAAGTGCACTTCTGTATAAAATATCTGGTATAGTTTCATTACTTGATGAGTTGTCGTTTGAAGGCCTTGGTTTCTTCTTAGCCGCCTTTGCTATTTGTGCTTTAGCCTTCTCGTCCATTTTCTTTCTGTAATCCTCTATCTGATCTTTGAACCTTAATTTTTTTGGAGGTCTTCCTTTCTGCACCACCCTGTCTGGATCTTGAATTTCAACTTGTGCCTCACCTGTTGTTGCTCCTGCTGCTGCTGCTACTACTGCTACAGTTTCTGTTTCATTGTTCCTCTCTGTTGCAGATTCAGATTCAGGTGCAACTTCGTCTTCCATCATCGAGTCGAGATGTAGTTGCAGCCTTTCAAACTCCTTCAAACTCCTGCAACAGTAATCAAACATTTCTTTCTTCTTTGCTGCCTTTGAAGTTAGCTGTGCACCTTTCCTTGATAACACATTGAATTGTAGCAATTGTTGGCCCTCTGATGAATCACCAGGCTTTTTCTGCACCATTTTCTTTTCCTTTTTCCTCCAGCGTCTAAAATGTATTTGTCTGGTATCTTACCATATATTTCTTCCTCAATTATTTTCAGGATGTGTGAACAGAGGATGCCATCCTTCTGGAATTTGCAACATATGCAGCTGAAGTCGCTGTTCTCCAGGTCTGTTGTAACATAGTACTTTCTAGGCCTATGTTCTTTGTCTGGATGGTTAGGTTTTTGGAACACCTCAAATAATTGCCTTCTTCCTTTACTCTGTATGTCAGTTTAGTTGTAGCCTTGACCTCAACTTGAAATTTCTTGAATATGGCCCTGTTGTATAATTCCTGTCCTTGCCGTTCTATGACGAAGTCTGTCTTAAGCTCCTTTGGCCTTTTCTGCTTGCTTATCTTGTCCTCATAAGCCTCTGCACTGAGAATTCTATCTATTATTCTTTGGTACTCTTTTAGGAAGCTCATGATGCTATATGTGCAGCCTATATTGTCCTTCAGCCTTGAGTTGGTGCCTTCGCTCCTAGCAGTGCTGTGGAGAAATGGACAGAAGTTGTCTTTGAAATATACAGGTATGAATCTGTCTCTTGTTTGCCACATCTTGTTGAAATACTTATTTTTCTCCAACTTGTACCGTGTCATCATGTTCATCCACAGCACATCAAACTCTTCTCTGGTGACTGAGTTGTTAATGATGTCCTCAAACTCTTTACGTAATCCATCTTTTTCATTTATGGCGAAGCATCTGATGTTCTTGTTGTAGCATTTCGACTTAATGTGGAACAAACAGTTCCTGTGAACTGTATCTTTGAATACCAGCTTGATTGCCGCTCGCATTGCTCCGTCTTGATCTGTTATGATTGTTGCAGGATGTTTGCCTCCCATTGCCTCGAGGAATGTTTCAAACACCATTTGAAGGTTGCTGTTGTTTCATCTGCCAGGAAAGCACAGCCAAATAGGCATGTCTGCCCGTGTCCCGTGATGCCAACGAAGGGGCGCATGGTAAGTTGTATCTGTTTGTCATGAATGTGGTGTCAAAACTGACCAGATCACCATACTCTGCATAGAACTCCACCGATGATGCATCACACCAGAACATATTCTTCACCTTCTTCGTCTCGTTGTCTAGATCAAATTTGTAAAAGAAGCTTGGGTCAGCTGCCTTCTTAGCTCTGAAGTAGTCTAATGCTTGAGTCAAGTCGCTTCCTGTTATCTCTCTGTTGATTTTTGTTCTAAAATTGCTGATGCTTTTCTTTTCGTAAGGTGATACTGTAACTCCTCCTCTCAAGTAGGACAGGATTGCAACCATTTTCCTGGTTTCAATGTTGATATCGTGCAGTGTCCTGATCATTTTTTTCTCCATTTCTGACATGAACTTGTGCCCGCTGAATAGTGAGTTTCTCTGCCCAGGACTTAGGTCATGGTTGTGATGTAGATTTAATCTGGTTATTTCCCAAATGTCACGATTTGCTTCCTTCGTCACAACCATGACCACTTGGCAATTAGTTACTATCTCAACGTTTGTGTCTCTCGGCTCTGCTGATGTCGTACTTGATTGTTCTGCATGCTTTTTATTCTTCTTCTTTTGGGTTTCTGCCGTTGCACTCTTGCTGCATTTCATCTCAAGCTTGTAGAACTCGTTGTTCCTTTTCTTGCTAGTACTTCTGTATGTGTGTGAAATCCAGACTTTGAATCCAGCCATGAATGCGTAAATGTTGAAAAACATATGAGCATTTTCTCTGCTTGGGAACTGCTGTCCCATTTGAGGTGTGTACTTGCTGTCTATATCCGCATTATTTCCTTCTGACGCAGCTACCATTTCCTCTTGCAAAAAGCTTCACATCTTCTTCTGTTCTGTTAGCTCATTGCTTTCGGTGTTCTGAGCCTCTCCTGCTGCTGATGGATTGTTGTTTTCCTCTGCATTACCTTCCACCACCTCCTGAAAAAGGAATTTGCTGCTTTTAACTTTTTGCTGCACCATTTTTGTAACCTGTAATGTCGCCATGTAAATCACATGCATTGTTGTTGTTCTTATTGTATGTTACCTGTTCAAGCTGCAGGTTCTCAAATATATCTGTACGCCAGTTGCCAGCCTCTTCTTCGATGTCGTTGCTGTCTTGCCCCAGTGGAATGTTTCCTGAATGCATGAAAAAAAGATAAGTTTTTTTCACTGCGTCATCTACTTCAGTTTTTTTTTCTGAATTTTTATTTTTTACCTCATATGAGAAATCATCCTTTTGCAAGTTTTTCTCATAGCTCCCCTCTCGCAGGTTACTGTTCAGATGCTGCAAGTTGTGTTAATTACTTGGTTCAGTGCATCTCTCATGTTGATCAAATTGATCAATTTGTTTGATTCATTCATTATAATAATCATTTCATGTTGACTCATTGTTCCTATACCTCAGTGTTGACATGAGAACTGCTCGCTGAAGTAGTACCATCATTTGCAAAGTCTGTGTTATTGTTGCTAGCTGACATATTATTTTCTGTTAAATCATCTTCTTCATAATTCAGCGGAAACTCTTCCAGTAGCAATTGTGTGAACGAAGTATTTTTCATCTGCACAAATTTATCTTCTTTTAGGCAACTCAGAATACTTGGTACAGTTACCTGGTTTAATATGTTTACAGTTGCATATGTTTGAAGTTACACCTGTTTTGACACTGTAAATAACATTATGCCGAGGTGTAATCGAATGTACATGTTGAGTCTGCCGTACCTGTTGTTCCTGTTGCAACCTCCTTTCTTCTTGTGAGCTAATAATTTGTTCCATTAGACCGGTGTAGCTAGATGGTTGAGTCTGCAGTATTTGCTATCTTTTCAGTGTTCATGTTCATATGTATGCCTCACTCATGTTGCTTAGTATTTAGAAAATCTTACATTGATCAAACTAAGAGGGTCCGAAAAATCTGGAAGCATTCCATCATAGTTGAATTGCTGCATTTTGTGTAGTATTTCGTTAAGAAATTTATGTGATATTCATAGCTTAATTGATGCAATTTATGTGGGTCGACTAGTTACCTGGTTTTCTGCAAAAACTGAGTCCATGTACCCTTGATACCGGCTGCTTGAACTTTGCCCTTGGCAGAAACTTGATGATGGTTGATATTGCAAGTTGTTATATGCTGCTACAACCTGTTTGATGATACACAACATTATGCTATCACAAAGGTATGTTCATGGAAATGAGCTGACATGTGAGTTACTATCTTTTGATTGAGTAGGCTGACATGTGAAGTACTATCTTACATGTTGAATCTGTGTGAAATTAAAGCTATTATTAGATGTATCTTTGTTGTGTTCCATCACTGCAACCTGCAACATTGTCAAAAAATATCATTAACTTTGAGATTCTCATGTGCAAAAGAAGCTAGATGTGTTTAGTTAGTTTAATCTACTGGTTGGGTGTTTCGACAAAAGAAAAGGATTTTGCTGTTGTTTCTTGACTGTGATTGCATTGCTTGAAACCTAATATTTGAAAGCTGACATCTGAATGAGCATGCTTTCAATTAGTAGGCTGACAGGAGGTACAATGTATAATTGCACCGCTTTAGACACTGGAAACCTAACAATTCAAATCTGTGTCCAAAAGTATAGTGTCATGCTATCTTACATTTTCAATCTGTGGGACATTGAAGCTACTGTCCTTTGCTGCATCTTTGTTGAGTTCCATCCCTGTCACCTGATACATTGTCAAACGTGAGCAGAAAATATGAGATGCAGATGTGCACAAGATGCTAGATGCATTTAGATTGGTTATTCCTTTCCCTGCCGTGTTTGTACAATAATTCATGAATCTGAGTTGATGAATTGCAATTGATTCTCTAGATCTGTAGGTTCTACCGTCCTGAAATTGCATGAATATGGATTTTTACATGTGGTGCAAGTCAAATATCATATGCTGGTGAAAGCTGCTATGCTAAGCATGCAATTTTTCATGCTAACTTGCTCAAAATTGAACTGCTTCAGAATTGATGTTACCTGATGATGATGGGGAAAGCTGTGTGCTGGATCCCCACTGCTGCTTGGATGCATCTCGATGTTGCTACCTGGTCCGTTGCCTGTGGATTCTTGGCGATTGATGAGGTGCTGTTGATGCCACATCTGAAGGTTGTCTCAGGTCAGTCCTTCTCCCGATCTCCTCATCATGGCTGACTTTGATCTGATTCGATTTGGGTTTGCTGGGTGCTGCTTCGTCGAGGAGCCCTCCCTTATTTCTTGGCAGCCACGAAGAAGCTTTTTTTCTTTCCTCTTTTGCCCTTGCTTATTCTATTTAATTTACAAGTTTGCCATTGGAGCGTTTTCTGGTGTAACAGATGCTCGTGGGCTTTTATGTTTTGGCCCATTTTTTGGCCCACAGTTTTTCGCCTCCATTTGACACTGTTTCCCTCGATCTCCGTTCCGATGCATATCCATCCCTTGCCCTTCTCTCTGTCTGCCTATAATAACTTCTGCTCTCGTTTTCGTCGCACGAGCAGAAGGCAGAAAGCCAAGAAAAGGTTCGACCGGCTTTGGGTCTTCTCTCCTCTTTGTACGTCTGTTGAGATTCGCCTTTTCTTCTTGAAACCTTCTCATTTACGTGCTCCTGTTTTGCTGGAACTGATCTGCACGATCTGCTATTTTTCTGTAACATGCTTCAGTTACGTTGTTGTGCACGATTTCCCTGATTTATAGCAGATGATTGGTTCTCTTGGTTGCCATGCCGATAAATACTCATTTACGTTGATTTACTTTTGTTGATGCGTTTGGTTGCTCGCTGTACACAAGTGAGGATGATTTATAGCAGATGATTGGTTCTCTTGGTTGCCATCCCTCATTTACGTTGCTTTTGCCATTTTTTATCTCCTCTATCGCCACCATTTCTCTTTGCTCCAGCTGGGAAGCAAAGGGAAGGTGATGCCTAATGAACTTTTCATCTCCTCTGATTTGTTTTCTGTTTGCACTGCCATTTACCTTCGCCATGTCCTTCTCATTTCCATCTGTTCTTTCGGTTATTCATCTCTCCATCAATGATACTCTGAATGCTTTCTTCATGTGGTTTTATGTACAAATGCTTGTGTGTTTCAATCTTTCGTAATATGCTATTAACTAGGGTTTTCCAGTTCTTGTTTGTGTAAGTTCATGATCTGCGATCTTTTTTTCACTAACATCACTTTTGATTTTGCATGGTTCTTCGTTGTTTGACACTTAGGGTTTTTCAAATCTTGCTTTAAATTAGTTTCAATTTGTTTATGTTTTATTTATTAATGGTTACAATTGTTTCCAAATAATTTTGTAGGAAGCTTGCGAGCCCTGCAACCTTGTTCTCGTCAGATCTCTCCTTTTGAGGTAAAAATGGATGATTGTTACTATAGTTTGTCTGTATAATCATTCCATTCCATTATGAATAGTCCTCATTATTTCAGTCAAAAGTTCTATGTTTCATAGTTAGTGTCAATGCTCCATGTACAGTTCTGAAGTTGATAGATTACACCTACATTTCAGGTGTAGATACTGACATTTTGAACTGTATCTCAATGTTTTAACTTTGAGAATTTGTCTATGCTGCTTTGGGTGATGCCTTTTAATCCCATTTGTTTGTAAATCTGTATACCATAATAAATGTTTGAAATTTTGATCATATGGTTATGCTTGACTGTATGAGGCCTCATTATCATTTTGTAAATCTGTATACCATAATAAATATCTGAAATTTTGTTATTTGTTACCTTTTTCCATTTCATTATGAATAGAGTCCTCATTATTTCAGTCAAAAGTTCTATGTACATTTCTTTACAATGTTCTATGTTTTATAGTTAGTGTCAATGCTCCATGTACAGTTCCGAAGTTGATTGATTACACCTACATTTCAGGTGTAGATACTGAGATAATGAACTGTATATCAATGTTTTAACTTTGATAATTTGTCTATGCTGCTTTGGGTGATGCCTTTTAATCCCATTTGTTTGTAAATACGTCTACCATATTAATGTTTGAAATTTTGATCATATGGT
>JAAXCT010003847.1:0-23250 GCA_012490785.1 Eragrostis nindensis
GAACCGTCCGGATTAAAAGCCTGCGTACCCCTTCGCTCCATAAAATCCCAACCCCCCATCAACCCTCCAGCGGCCCAGATTGATCTGGTCCATCGTGGACCGGTGGACCGCAGTCCTCGCCCAGTCCACCGAGCCCGTGGACCCGGTCCATGGGTTTTCCAATAAAAAATAAAGTCCGAAAATCCTAGAAAATTCCCAGGCCCTGTCTTTTTACAGATAAGCCCCCAACCTTTTTAGTATTTTTGTCTAGGGCCTATATTTTTACAGAAACACCCCTGCACTTTTTTGTAATTACAATTAGCCCCTATCTTTTTAACACCGAGGCCCCTATACTTTTCCATAATTATAGATAGGTCCCTAGAACTTTTCTGTTCTTATAGATAAGTCCCTAGAACCTTTCTGTAATTACACATAAGCCCCTAGAATCTTTAAATACCCGTAACTTCGCAACTCTAGCTCCGTTTTGAGCGATTCTTGCCCCACGCGTTCGTAGAAACGTGTAGTACCCCTTTGGTACTAATCTTGAAGCTCTAGAATATTCTACGAGCCCATCATAGCCCAAGTTTCACTCTCTCGATATAATCCCATCTCGGCAAATCCTACGCCGCCAAATCTCGCATGTCACCTATAACACCCCAAATTTCAATCAAAAATAAAATGGAATAAAAATCACTGGAATTTAAATTTTTGTCTAAATCTTATCTTGCCATAAATTTTCAAAATAAAATTAACTAAAATAATTCAAACTTTTTAGAATATGAATTTTTGAAAATTAAACTGTGCTCGAGTGTTTTCTTTCATTTAAAATCCACTTTGAATTTTTCATGTTTATAATAATCCCATGATTTTACAAAATAAATCTCACTAAAATTTCTTGAATAAAAATCCTTGCTTAAGTGTTTGTTCTCCTTCTTATTTTATTTGGATTTTTGTCTGGTGTTTATTTCCACCTTTCAATTTGAAGTCCATTCAAATTTGACCCACAAATCAAACCCAGAAATATTTAAAACATTTCTTTCCTTTGGGCCGAACGCCTTCCCTTTTTCTTAGCCGGCCCAGCCAATCTCTTCTTTTCCTCTCCCTTCTTTTCCCCGCCGCGGGCCTCTTTTCCTTCTTTTCCCTCCGGCCCAGCAAGGCCCGCCACGGCCTGGCCCAGCCCAACTGCGTCGTCTCCCACCTCCAGCTCACCTGAGCTTGTCCAACCGCCGCCGAAGTGCCGCCGTTCTTCCCTAGCTCAGCGCCGCTTTGGCCGACCGCAGCAACTTCAAATCGCGACGAGCGCCGCTTTCACACCCCCCACCATCGCGCAAGAATCGTGCAGTGCGGCGCCGAAATGCTTGACCGCATCGGATAAGGTCGCCGCACCGGACAAGGCCGCCGCAACCCTTGACCGACGAAGCCTTCGCCTGGAAGCCTCGCCTCTCTCCTCCGCCTATTTAAAGCCGTCCCTCTCCCTCTGCGCCATCCCTCTCTCATTTCCGCGAAACCCTAACCCTAAGCCGCGCACCGCCGTCGCCATTGGAGCCGAAGAGGAACTCGACGCCAGCCACCCTCCCGGCCTCGTCTGGACCGCCTCGTGCGCGCACTAGCTCCGCCGCATCGCCGCGCATTTTCCCGACCCACGCGACCTCGACGCGCCGCCCTCCTTCACCCTCTCCGTCGAGCGCCGCCGCCTCGCTCACGCGTCGCCGTCACCAGCTCCCTCCGCCGCTTTCTGGCCTCGCGCGATCCTCCAGGTGAACTCGCCCTCTCCTCCTCTCCCGGACCCCCCCTCTCGTCGCCGATAGGCCACCGGAGCGCCATTCCGGCCAACTCCGTGAGTCGCCGATAGGCCACCGGAGCGCCGTTCTGGCCAACCCGGTGAGTCGCCGCCGTCTCCCCTCCGCGCCGCCGCCCGTCGCCGCCGCCTCCGCACCCGCCTCCCGGTCGCCGCTGTCTGTCCATCGCCGATTCGGTTCGACGGTCAGGAGACCTGGTCCATCGTGGACCCATGGACCGCGTCCCTCGCCCGTCCACGACTCCCGTAGACCTGTTTCCATAGATTTTCCAAAACAAGGTAAATCCAGAAATTCCCAAAAATTCCCAGCCATGTACATTTTTCACATAAGCCCCTCTAATTTATTCTATCTCTGTTTAGGTGCTACCTTTTACAGAACCCCCCCCATACTTTTTAGTAATTACCTTTTAGTCCTACCTTTTACACCAAGGCCCCTCACACTTTTCCATAATTACAGACAGGTCCCTAAAACTTTTCAGTTCTTACGAATGAGTCCTCATAATCTTTCTGTAATTATGAATAGGCCCCTAGACCTTTAAATCTCCGTAACTTCGCAACCCTAGCTCCGTTTCGGGCGATTCTTGCGCTCACGCGTTCGTAGAAACGCGTGGTACCTTTGGTACTGCTTTTATAGCTCCACACCAGATCTACAAGTCACCAATACCCTAAGCTCCCCTCTCGCCTAATAATTTCCATCCCGACAAAACATACAACGTCTATCTCGCTGTATCGTTCCACATCACCCAATCAAACCTAAACCTATATTGCCATCGACTGCCACATAACCTATTTGATTTATCGATCCTGTTGATATGCGGTCTTTCAATGGATGTTATTAGATCATATTGTTCAACGCTATTTTATTTGCAACCGTGCATTCATATCATGCATAATCACGTGCACGTACCACCGTCATGTGCTTAGTGCATGACAACTAACTTAATAGATAGCATAATAGCTAATCATCATTAGGTAATGCCATAATATATGGAAATAACTAAAATGACACCTGCTCGTTTCCACCTGCACTTTTGCGTTTAGCATCCTTCATTTACATCAAAGCCCTAGTGCTCAATGCATCACTCCTAATGGCCTCCTTAAGATATTAAAACCTTTCTTAAAGTAAAACGTGCTGCATCATACATGATTTTGTGTTCCTTGTTCTTCATTGGTGTTCTGAGTTAATTAGATCTTATTGGCTCTTTTTGATCTTTATTCCCTTTGCGGTAGTTGTTTATGCACAATATTTCTATGCGCTAGCTTACGCAAGGTTCGAGGAAGAGCCAGAAGAATTCAAGGAAGAATCCAAGCTAAGGATGAGCCGAAGAATCTAAGCCAAGGACGAGTCGGAAGATACAAACTCTGAGGAAGGACTTGAAGATATCGACCTCGACAGAAGAGCTTGAAGATCCAGAATTGAAGGATTAGATAGCGTTTTTAAGGCAAGCTCTACTTCTCCTTGATCATGATTGAACCTACTGTTTTTGCAATGCATCTATATGGCCTGCTCTAGTAATATGCATTACTTGTTATTTTACTGATTGAGTAGTTATGGTCCTACTTGCTACTGATATTAATGCCATTACTTAGGCATTAATACATGGATCCTTATTTATCCTTGATTACCTGTCACCTTGATAACCCTAGGATAGTTCCATCATTTCTATGATGTCATATTCACCTTGCTACTAGACTGCTTAGGACCCTCGCAATGTTTCTACATTGCCACACCTTACTCACATACTTACTTTTGCAAATGTGTGGAATGAGTTTGATGGTGTGCGTGATACTTGAGGATGGGAGTAGCACAACTGTGTTAGGTGATGATGATGGAGACAGTGATGATGGGATGGGCTTGATCGCCGGCAAGGCCATTAGTGAGTGATTGATGGCGTGATGGATAGTGTGGTAGTCCCCTAGTGTGGGAGACATGGTGCTTGCCCGGCCACATAAGGACCGGTTCTTGTAACAACCAACCTAGTGAACTTCGTACAACCAACAGATCCTGTTATGGGCAGGACTTGAGCTTAACTTTCTGGTGCCTTCCACTTTGATCCATCTAGGAGGCAGTAGCGCAAACGAGCAACCAGGAGAAGACTCCGGAGTTTGTAGTGCTTAGGAGTCCGGCCTGTGATCCCCACATTAAATGTGCAGTGGGTCTGCATGATGACCATTATAGTCTCATGAAAGCCCCTGGGTCTGGCTCGTGGGTGGCATTGTGGGGACACTCGGGAAAGGTGGGTTTCGCTATGTTGCTCTCTAGCTAAGAGTGATGGCGGTTCAGCAATAGGATTGCTTTTGTAACTTAGTATCCATGGCGAGACAAGAGTTATCTTTTTCATTAGAACTACAGTATTTTGTTTTTCTTATTCCTCGGATGATGTCCAGTGGTGCGTGTGCTTGAACTTGTAGTAATGGATGGCTATATGCATTGGTCTATGCAGCGGCCGGAATATTGATTTATATATTCCCAGTTCTAAAAATTAAGTGCGTACACATCCAAATGGTGGACAAATTGTTCTCGTAATCAATCAAACCTTTCATGAGCATCCTGTAAATCAGGTCAGACTTTGTTAGTGGAAAGTATTTTACAATCCAGAACTGAAAAGAAAAATCAGAGCCAATTTTCCCTTTATTCTTGGCATTTGAGTTGATATTTGCAAACATAAGCAATATATTTTGTTTTGGTTGAAGGGACATATCCATTCTGGCCGTTTTTACGTTAGCGAGAGAACCTTCATGTGACCAAAAGCACGCAGAAAGCTCTGCTTTGCCGTCAGCAGCAGCCGCACTGAATGAATCTCCGTTCTAGTCTCCTTACTTTTGCTTCCGGTTTTCTTTCTTTTTCTTCTCCGATCCAGACCACTTGTCGGGCGGGTCCCGCTACCACTTTCTGTTTACTCTTCGCTTATGTATGGCAGATATCTTTAATAAGCTCGGTAGCTTAACAAAAGAAAGGGAGTAACAATGGAACCACCTTTGATTATTGTTGGTTTGGTCCACTTACTCTCCAGTGGCATGGGCAGTGGGCACACACTACCTCACTCCTTCCAGATCCCAATCCGATCTCCCTCTTGTTCCTGCTATCTAGTGGAGTGGAGTGGAGTTTTATCAGATCAGCTAGCTGAGCAGGAACATGCTGGAATGTCAGTCGCTGCTTCCTCAATTTCTGATTGAGACAGCACACGGATTAAGCAGCTTAGTCTCATGATCACCTACTGATCGCTGTGCAGGGGCGCCTTGGGCGGTGGCAGCGCTCGTCGTGGCAGGGTTGCTTCTTGTCCTAATCATCTGCGAGAGCTTGTAAGGATTCATTCACTTTATTATAGGACTATCCATGTGTAGCAAAGCCCATGGTTTTCTTCTGCTTCGCCGGAGCAGCACGCTCCCCTACTTCTATACCAGTAGATGATGATGATGATCATTATCGTCTAACAAAGTGCGCAGATCGCATGTTAATTTCAGCTATGAATATGAGGAATCTCAGGCCTCTGCCTTCCTCATGACAAGAACTGATGAAAGATATGAGCTTCTGGATCAATCTGTTGTTATTGAGACCAGAGCAATTTGTTCATTTTTTTTTTCTCGCTTGCCTTGAATGTGTTGGGTGTCATCTGCATTATTGGGTATCTCCAGCAGGCGCACGATGATTCAAATATTGTAAACTTGCAGAGGAGCAGAGAGGTACTTGCCAATAGATGGTGGCTCTTCGTATGATCCTTATCGCTTTGTCACATAATTGGGACGAAGTTATTCCTGTTGGATCGATTCAGTTTTATCGCGGCAAAGCTCTCCCTGTTGGATCGATTCATTTTTATTGTCTCATTCTGATTTGTGTTCATAGCATGCGGACATCGACGAATCATCTGCCCAGGGGCTTCGTGATGCGGAGAGCTATGCAAAGGCCAACGCAATGCTGATCCAGGTCCCGGTGTCAGGAACAACAAAGACATTCTGGCGATTATCGGACGAAGCAACCGGGTCAGCAGAAAACTTGCATTGATACTGAGGTCCCAGCACTCAGTTGGCAAGTACATCTTTGCTCCTCTGCAGGTGTCCAATGTTTGGATCAGCAGCACTGGCCAGAGTGTCAAGTTAAGAGGGGTTATTTTCACTGATAATGGCTTCAGCATTAAGCGTGTGAGAGATGACTACAAGCACATGTCCAGGGTCTTGCGGGCATTGATCCATATCTCAGGTGGGGATATCACCAAATTGCCTCCGGACTATAAGGAATTTCTCGCGCTCTTAGGGAGTGACACCCTTACAATGGAAGATGAATTCTTGATTGTAAACAATTCTGCACTGCTGCCCATGAAAAACCGGTAAGTTTTCGGTTCAGTTCTATTATTGTCTCTGTGGCCACAGACTAATTTTAATTTGTTACTTGACTATGTTCATAGCACTGAGGTATTCCTCATGCTATATGACAGAATCAAATACCTTGGTCGTGCGGGAGATAACCAAGCAAAGAAGAAGAAGAAAAAAGATACTCTCTAAGCTCCCCTACGGGAACTACTGGTTGAATACTGCCAAGGCAAATGCACAGATCAACCAGTGGGTTGTCAATGTCGAAAACAATACGAAATGACTCAGCTCGATCAGCTGCGTCTGAACAGAAATGTGAGAAGTCACTTGCATCAGTACAACAACGATGACATTGAGCAAATCTTGTATTGTGAATGGCCCGAGCTGCTCATGGCCATGGAGAAAATGTTACACGTGGTGTAGGTGAGCTCCAAGGCATGACATTCAAAACAAGTTCGGCTAGTTGTCCTGCCGAAGGAAATAACAGTTCTATTCTGCATTTCTAGCTGTTGTATCTTGGTAAAAGTTTTTAGGTGAGGACTCATATGCTATCGTGTTTCATTGTGTATAACAGGCTTGTTGCTTTCCAGTTCTTTCAGATTGAAGGTCAAGTTTGACTTGCTTTTCTAAACTATACTGTCGAATGATCGTTTCAGATAGAAGGTCAAGTTTGACTTTGCACCAGATGTGTGCTACTGAAATAGGTTAAGAGACTATTTTGTAGTAATACTTTTCTAGTAAATAGGAATTTGCCTTTGTCACTAGTATTCACTCGGCTTCTAGCTCCATACCTGGTGCTTGTGCCAGTGCCTTACTCTGTCCTGTGTCAATGAAGTAATTAGGCAGTTGAAACTTGATTTCGCAAGAATCAAATGCGCTGATGTTTTTGTCGTGTTCAGCGGAGCTGTTTGCAGTGTCATTCGGTGTGAAAAGCGTGACCTGCATTGGAACAAATTAGACGATGTAGGCGCTTGTGGGTGCTGGATTCTCTTTGGAGGCATCGTTAAGCAGATGATACTGTACCCTCTAGAGGTCTTGCTGAGTCCCGGTTAAAACCTTTGATCTTTTGGACCAAGCGATGGCGATGTGATATCACATTTCATATAGATGTTAGCCTCCTACACCCTGAGTGAAGGTCTATACTGTGCCTTGGAATCTTCGGGAATCAATTTTCCACTTGCTCATCCATATAGAGTAATTAAGTATGTACACATCCAAACTTTTGTGCACAAATTGTACTCGTAATCAATCAAAACCCTTCATGAGCATCCCTCAAATCACGTTGTATTTCCTTTGTTGAAAGTATTTCAAAATCCAGAACTAAAAAGAAAAATTAGAGCAAGTTTTCCATTTATTCTTTGCATTTGAGTTGTGTTCGCAAATTTAAGCAATATATTTTGTTTTGTTTTGAAGGGACATATCCGTCCTGGCCTTTTTTATTTTAGCGAGGGAATCTTGACGTGACCAAAAGCACGCCGAAAGCTCTGCTTTGCTGTCACTAGTAGCCCACTGAATTAGTCTCCGATCTAGTCTCCTTTATTTTCTTTTCTTTCTTTTCTCTCAATCCAGACCACTTATGCCAAGTCGGGCGTGTCCCACTACCACTCTCTTTACTCTTCCCTCACGTCTGGCAGCGAGCTTTAAAGTTTTGTAACTAAACAAGTGAATCAGCAGCAACAAAATCTTTGCAGCAACAAGTTCGGGAGATAGACCAAAGAAGAGGAGAGGTTCAAGAAGGTAAAGAAGCATGGAATTTGAAATTTTGATTTTTGAAAGCCTGCATAAAACCGACATGTGCATTTTGGAGTTCCTGATTTCATCTTGAGTGCTTTTGGTTTTTACCTCCGGTTCAAATTTGAAGTCCCTCCAATATCAGAAAAGAATAAACCTTTTTCTTTCCCTCTATCTTTCTTGAGCCAAATCCCTCTTTCTCTTCCCAGCTGGCCCAGCCCGCCTCTCCATTTCTTCCCCTCACCCGAAACAGCAGTGGGCCCGCCCACTTCGCTCACAGCCCAGCTTGACCCGTCTCCTCTCTCCCAGCCGCTGACGAGTAGGCCCGCTCGTCAGCCTCTTCTCCTACCTCTGGTCAAGGTCGCCGCGCCGGAGCCCATGCCGCTGCCCCACAGCTCGCTCGACGCTCCGTCGCGTCGGTCACGTGGAGCTCTGCCATTCCGTCACCTCCACTCTCCTATGGCCATACCTCGGCTTTCGTCACCGGCATGGACGCCCTTCTCCATCGCGTCGCGTCCCATCGGCGGTCAACACTCCGGCGACCTAGCCACCCCGCTTTCTCTCTTTCTCCCTCGCCGTCCTGTCTCGTCGCAGGTCCTGTGGCCTCTCCATGCTCGCGTCACCCGCGCAGGGCCGCCCACTCCCTCTCCCTGCCACGCCGTCGCGTCGGCAACTACCCCACCGACGACCGTGGACTCCTGACGCGCGCGCCCGCTTGCTCCTGGCCTCCGTCCCTCTCGTCCGCCTATAAAACGAGCACGCTACACTCCTCTTCCCCTTACCAAACCTCAGCTACCCGCCTTGACCGCCAGGCACCTCTAATCTCCTCTTTTCCCCATCCCTCTCCATTGCCGGCCGCCACCAAATCCGCCCTCCGCAGCGAGCCCCACGTCCCCGAGACTCCTCGTCGAGCTCCGCCGCCCGTCCCGCTTCCGTCGAGCGCCGCCGCCGCACGGAGTCCCTCACCGTCGCCGGCCTCTCCTACTCCTCCACACCTTCGCGTGACCCTCTCGTGAGCTCGCCTCGTCCCTCTCTCCCTCCCAGACCGCTCCGCGTCGAGTTTGGCCCACCAAACGCGCATGGCGCCGCCGCGCCAGTCACCCCGCCCGGCCGCCGCGCTGCACCCCAAATCGCCCCAGCCGTCCATCTCGCCGTGAAGCTCCGGAATTAAAGCCTGCGTACCCCTCGCTCCATAAATCCCAACCGCCCATCAACCCTCCAGCGGCCCAGATTGATCTGGTCCATCGTGGACCGGTGGACCGCAGTCCTTGCCTAGTCCACCGAGCCCGTGGACCCGGTCCATGGGTTTTCCAATAAAAACTAAATCCAAAAATCCTAGAAAATTCCCCGGCCCTGTCTTTTTACAGATGAGCCCCCAACCTTTTAGTATTTTTGTCTAGGACCTATATTTTCAGAAACAACCCCTGCACTTTTGTAATTACAATTTAGCCCCTATCATTTTACACTAGGCCCCTATACTTTTCCATAATTATAGATAGGTCCCTAGAACTTTTCTGTTCTTATAGATAAGTCCCTAGAACCTTTATGTAATTACACATAAGCCCCTAAACTTTAAATACCCGTAACTTCGCAACTCTAGCTCCGTTTTGAGCGATTCTTGCGCCCACGCTTCGTAGAAACGTGTAGTACCCTTTGGTACTAATCTTGAAGCTCTAGAATATTCTACGAGCCATCAACAGCCCAAGTTTCACTCTCTCTCGATATAATCCCATCTCGGCAATCCTCCTACGCCGCCAAATCTCGCATGTCACCTATAACACCCCAAATTTCAAATCAAAATAAAATGGAATAAAAATCACTGGAAATTTAAATTTTTGTCTAAATCTTATCTTGCCATAAATTTTCAAAATAAATTAACTAAAATAATTCAAACTTAGAATATGAAATTTTTGAAAATTAAAACTTGTGCTCGAGTGTTTTTCTTTATTTAAAATCCGCTAAGAATTTGAATTTTTCATGTTTATGAATAATCCCATGATTTTACAAAATAAAATCTCACTAAAATTCTTGAATAAAAATCCTTGCTTAAGTGTTTGTTCTCCTTCTTATTTAATTTGGATTTTTGTCTGGTGTTTATTTCCACCTTTAAAATTTGACCACAAATCAAAACCCAGAAATATTAAAACATTTCTTTCCTTTGGGGCCGAACGCCTTCCCTTTTTTTTTAGCCGGCCCAGCCAATCTCTTCTTTTCCTCTCCCTTCTTTTCCCCGCCGCGGGCCTCTTTTCCTTCTTTCCCTCCGGCCCAGCAAGCCCGCCACGGCCTGGCCCAGCCCAACTACGTCGTCTCCCACCTCCAGCTCACCCGAGCTTGTCCAACGCCGCCGCCGACGTGCCGCCGTTCTTCCCCAGCTCAGCGCCGCTTTGGCCGACCGTCGCAACTTCAAATCGCGACGAGCGCCGTGTTCACACACCGCCACCTCGCGCAGAGAATCGTGCAGTGCGGCGCCGAATGCTTGACCGCATCGGATAAGGCCGCCGCACCGGACAAGGCCGCCGCAACCCTTGACCGGCGAAGCCTTCGCCTCGAAGCGTCGCCTCTCTCCCTCCGCCTATTTAAGCCGTCCCTCTCCCTCTCTCGCGCCGTCCTTCTCTCTTTTCCTCGCGAAACCCTAACCCTAAGCCGCGCGCCGTCGTCGCCATTGGAGCCGAAGAGGAACTCGACGCCAGCCACCCTCCCGGCCTCGTCTGGACCTCCTCGTGTGCGCACTACTAGCTCCGCCGCATCGCCGCGCATTTTCCCACCCACCACGAGACCTCGACGCGCCGCCCTCCTTCACCTTTCCGTTGAGCGCCGTCGCCGCGCTCAGCGCCTCGCCGTCACCAGCTCCTTCCGCCGCTTTCTGGCCTCGCGCGATCCTCCAGGTGAACTCGCCCTCTCCCTCCTCTCCCGGACCCCTCTCATCACCGATAGGCCACCGAGCTCCGTTCCGGCCAACTCCGGTGAGTCGCCGCCGTCTCCCCCCCGCCGCCACCCGTCGCCGCCGGCCGCCGCACCCGCCTCCCCCCTGTCGCCCCTGGCCGTCCATCGCCGATTCGACGGTCAGGAGAGCCCTGGTCCATCGTGGACCCATGGACCGCGTCCCTCGCCCGGTCCACGACTCCCGTAGACCTGTTCCATAGATTTTCCAAAACAAGATAAATCCAGAAATTCCTATAAATTCCCAACCATGTCATTTTTTCACATAAGCTGTGGCGAGAGAGGGATTCGCTCCCAAGTCTCTGTTTCTGCGTTGTGTGTGTGTGCGGTTGTGAGAAAAGAGCTTTCTACAAGCCAAAAGACTCTCTCCCCTCTTCTCCTCCTCCTCCTGGGCCCAATCCTCCCTTTTATATACGAAGGGAGACGGTACAGATGGAGGAAAGAAGAATAAGAAAAGAAAGTAGGATAAGTGGAAGGGCGGTGGAGATGGAGTCGGACCGTCTTCGCTGGTTCCGTTGTCTTCCGCGCAATCTTCGCGCCAGGTAGTGTGATGATGTCATCCGCGTCTCGTCTGGGCGCTGTGGAGCGCCCATTCCCTGATCCGCACTGTTATTCACTTGTTGGTGCGCTGTAGGTACCTGTGGAGTTGGGTGACGTCATTCCGCGCACAGTTACTACTGTGTAGCGTACTTGGTGCATGCATTCGCCGTTCCACGCCTGATCCGGACGTGACGCCTCCACTCCGCCGTACGTCAGGCATAGTGCACTTTCGCACCGTCCAGGGTGGATATGGAGCGTCTTCTTATCCGAATCTGGCCAGCCGTACACCTGAGTTTGACCAATGCATCCATGCCGCTCCTGAGCTCGCTTCCCGGCCGGAGTGGTCGGGTTTGCTTCGGGTCGAGGCCCTCCGCCGATCCCGACCACTCCAGGCATATGGACGGCGAACGGCGGCTGGCCGGTGTTTGGTCGGAGGTGCCGCTCGACTCCGTGCGCCCGACTCCGCCGCGGGAGTCGGGTCGTTGCCACGTCCGATCCGTGAGGAACGGAGGTTTTGTGGCCAAAGCCATTGTTGCGCCCTCCGCCCGACCAGGCCACCACACTGGCGCAGCTTTCCGTCACTTAGCTATATACAAGGCCTTCGGGTCTCGGTCAGCTTCCTGCTTTGCTACTCTCCGTATGTATACTGTATAGGGTACCTAGAAAATGGGTACCCGACAGTAGCCCCCGAGTCCTGGCGAGAGCGCCGTGCTGTCGTCGGACTGGTACTGCAGCTGCCGGACGTGGCCATTCACTTCGCCGGTGGGTGCGCGCGAGCGCACCCGCGGGTGTAGCCCCCGAGGCTGGGAGCTAGTTGGAGACTAGCTTCCAGTCTTTTCTCAGGCTTTCTTAGCGTGACGTCGCGGCGTGCTGTGTCGTCTGCCCGTAGCCCCGGTGACCGAGCCCCCGGGCCTCCTCTTATGTCCGAGGGGGAGTGCACTAATCCGCGGGTAAATCGGTGCCCGCGGACTTCTCCCTGACCTTGCCCAGAGGGCGCGGCCGCCGAAGCCTGCAGCCCACGGGCCGACTGTGGTAGGATTCCGCTTTTCCTTCGCTTGTCGCGGTGTGTTGGGCTTATCCACATGGCGTCGATGCGGCAAGGTAGTGCTCTTCGGCTTCCGCGGCCGTCTCCTTATGCACCGGGTTCATGCTAGACCGCGTGGCGCGCCTATAAATAGGCCCGCATCCTCGGCCTGGTTTCTTCGAACTCACCATGTCTAAGCACCAGAAATCTCGTTCACGCAAGGGAGGCTTAAAGGGAGGAGGAGGAGGAGAGGGCGTCGTACCCTCTACCCTTGCTTCGCGCCTTTTGCCTCCTCCGCCACCAAGCACCTGCCAAGATCTGGTTCCGGTGGTCGAAGCGGTTCCGCTCGCGGTGGTGCCTCCAGATCCGGTAGCCGGGAGCTCGGCGCCCGAGTCGGAGAAGCCTGAGGTCATCATCCTTTCCTCCGACGAGGGAGGAGACGATGACTCGAGCCAAACGACCCAGGCCGGCCGTCGACGTTCGACCGGTGCTCGCCGGCGCCACCGCAGGTTTTCGTCCTGCTTTGGCGTAGCCCACCGGACTCGGAGTCATTCCCGCGAGGATTAGACGGGCTCCCGTCAACCCTTGGCGTCCTAGGAGTCGCTCCTGCGAGGATTACGTGGCCTTGGATTGAGCACCGCCACCCTCGAGGTAGAGTCCTTGGCGCCGACATGCTGGTTCCACCCTCTCATAGGAGTTTTTGCTGCGGGTGGATCCAGCACGGGCCTTTAGGCCTGTTTATCCGGCCACTTGTGGCCAATCCATGGATTCATGGGACTAATGTAATCTCCTTCCCTGTTAACGATCTTTCGATCGACTTTGTACAAAGAAAACCATGGAATAAAGAGGCTTATTTAGACCCGTTTTAGTTTGTGTTGCGACCACGCTGTTGCTCTTGTGCGAATGCATGCCTTCGAGCCCCCGATCGTTTCGGGGGTCCGGCCGAAGACGGTTTCGACTTTGTTCGTTTCTCCTTCCGCATCCTGTCGGGAGGATGGAGGATCGGGGCCGTCCGCACCATTCCTCGATGGTTCGATGGGCGGTGCCATTTGAGTTGCAAACGGGTTTGTTCGAGTGGCGCCCCGGTTTGCCCTTAGCGGGGACCCGGTTGAGACCAGCGGGGGTCAGTGCCATATGATCCGGGAGATTGTCCCATTTAGTTTCCGAGTCCGTTCGACCGGTCTCGGCGGCTCGTTGCCAGCTCTCGATGAGCAAACCATGGGCTTATTTCGTCCTCGGACTCGGACGTATTCGACAGGGGCCCACACGCTTCGCGCATACGGGTACTGGCCGCTGGTGCCCCCCTTTGATTACCCCTTACTCTTGTTTGGCCCAGAGCGGCCGTCGAACCCAACGCTGGTCGGCCTGCGAACTCTTGGGCCGGGAATGGGCCGTCGGAGCGTTTACAGCTCCTAGCCACTTTACCTGGGGGCCCAAACCGGCTTCCCTACCAGTTGGGCCCATGAGGCGTCGGACGCGAGGCGTCGCGTCGCTTCGCCGGCGCGGATCTAGAGGCGCGGCGCTTGGACGAGACGCAGCGAAGAGGCGTGCGTTTTCTCCACCTGCATACGTTAGGGCGGAGGAAAACGAAGGGACGCGAGATTTAAGGCGGGAACGGCACCGCCCGCGTCGGTTCGGCGCATAAAATAGGTCATACCTATCCGGGGAGTCTTCTCGCATACTCCATCGCTCGTTACTGTTCGCCTTTCTTCTCTCCTTGCGATCGCCTCCGATTCCTCTCGCTCCGCTGCTTGCTTCTCGCCCCATTCGCCACCATTCGCCGTCCGATCCGCAACCGCCGTCGTCGATTCGATCCCGGCGTCGTCCGCGCTCCCTCATCCCGTTGAACTATGGCGGAGGGGGGAGACGAGTGGCCGGAGTCGGTGGTGACGCCGGAACTGCTGCGCGGTTGGTCGCGAAGGGCCTCCTTCGCCCGCTCTCTGATGCGGTGGAGTGGATGGTGCCCGTCGGAGCGGTCGCCTTCTCCGCCGGATGACTACAAATCGTCTCGTTCTTCCACTTCCACTCCCGCGGATTCGGGGTGCCGGCGCACCCCTTCTTCCGCGGGCTTCTGGGCTACTACGGGATCGAGGTTCAGCACCTCAATCCCAACTCGATCGGCCACATCGCCGGCTTCATCACGCTGTGCGAGGCTTACCTCGGCATCCCCCCAACTTCGATCTGTGGAGGTACTTCTTCAGGCGTCGCTCCAGCCCGTCCGCGGGCGAGTCCCGCTCATGGGCTCCGCGAGCCTGCGTCTCCGCGTGGAGCGGGCGTCGGCTACATCACGTGGGTGCACCCTTCCTCCAACTCCGGGTGGCACGACCGGTGGTTCTACTTGAAGAACGAGCGCACCGGCCCGCTGCCCAAGTTCACCAACGCCCGGTTGTCCGGGGCCCCCGACTGCTGGCACTGGGGCCTCGGAGCGAGGGAGATTGCAGCGATCCAACCCCTCATCGACGCCGTGGCGGTGCTGCGTGACCGAGGGGTGTCGATGGTCGGCATCACCGGCCACTTCCACAGCATCCGCGTGCTGCCGCTGATGCGCCGCGCGCTCCCCATGTGGGAGATGACACCGGACGCCGACCTTCGGGGGACGGCAATGGCGATTGGCGAGCCGCTGAGCCACCGTGAGATCGGGGCGCGGCTGTCGGAGGCGGCCGGCAAGTCCGCCCTGCACTTCGTCGACAACGAGTTCGAGTGGCCCGTCGCGGGCCACCCCGCTGCGCTGCCGCACGCCGACGCGATTCGCTTTGTAAGTTTCTTCCCCACGCTTTCTTGGCTGATTGGCACTTGTTTGTTCGAGATAAATGACTGCGGCATCCTTACTTCTCCTTTTGGGTGTAGCCGGGGTTAGCCGTTCGGCGCTCGACAACCCCGTGCCCGAGGACGCCGGCCGCGGCGGTGAACCGCGCCCACGGCGAGAGGACGAAGCGGCGAAAGGATCGCCGCAAGGCCCGGAAGGACGCCTACGAGGCAAGGAGAGACCGGGCGCGTCGTCGCCGGAGCGGCGAAGCGGTCGACACCGAGTCCGAGTTCGACACGGACTCGGCGCTTGACCACAGCAGCAGGGAGGCCAGTGACGGCGGTCATTGCGACGACGCGTGGATCGACGACGTCATCCCTGACGATGACGGCACGCAGTCGATTCCGGCGGGCGACACCGCCGGCGAGGGCCAGGGGCCCCCATCGAGCGGTCTTGATGGCGTGGTCACGGTCGCCGCGACGTCGACGGCGGCGGCAGGGAGCCTCGATGTCCTTGTTGCTGTCGCCGCTCCGGCCGGGAGCTCCTCCCTTGCCGGGACGACTTCCGCGTCGCCGGCCGCCCCCGAGACCGGCGCGGGGACGACCGGTCCGGGTCGCGCGGGAGGCGATCCCGCCCGAGGGGCCCGGCGTGCTCATCCGACCCCCGCGTGGGGCGCGGGGTGGCGAGGAGCCTACCCCCGACACGGCAGCTCGTGCGGCCGCCGGGACAAGACTCGCGGCGCCCGTCGGGCAAGCCTGCGCGGAAGCGCAAGCGGTCCGACATGTAAGTTTGTTTTATCGTGTCTTTTGTTGCCGTTCTTGTATTTGTATTGTTCGCCTTTTTTCTGAACCGCGGCATGCATCCTTGCAGCCCCGCCCCGAAATGGGACGGGACCCAGTTGGCCCCTCACAAGGCGCTGCGTCTTGCCGCCGAGCAGAGTCGGAGCCAGGAGGGCTCCGCTCCACGGCAGGATGACACCGCGCGAGGCAGCCGGAGGTCGTAGCGGCGCCGGAGGAGACGGAGCGGGAGCGCGACGCGCGAGGGTCGACGCGCGGCGACGCGACAGGGTTCCGCACCCGTCGCGAGCGCAGCCCCCGACTCCGAGGGTCGGGCTGGCGAGCCACGGCCTGGCACCGCCCCCCGCGTGCACAAAGTGTCGCCGGCGCAGGGGGTCGGACCGTCGAGGTCCGTCCGACGTCGAGCCCGTCGTCGTCGAGGCCGGTGACGCCGGTAACGTTGCGGGGGCTCATCAGGGAGCGCCCTCTCAGCCGGGGAGTGCGGCCGCGATCCGCGCTGGGACGCGGCCGCCGCCGGTTTGCCGCTGATCCAACGCCTGGCGCGGTCCGGCTGGGGGCCGGATGTACTGGTGAACACGCCGGAGGGTCCGGTTCCCGTGGTCGACTCGTCGGAGTCGAAAGCCTGGGCGTACATGGCCCAGGAGCTCTCCCACACCTTCAGCAGGCTGAACACAATCAAGGCGTCGGTCACGGCAGAGGTCGACGCCGCAAGGAGCTGATGATGAACGCGCGGGTTCCTCTTGACGTGAGTGGGAGATCTCTCCGACCTCTTTCTCTCTTTTTGTTTCGGAAGTTCATCGTATTTGCCTTTTTGCCTTACGGCTTCTCTTGCTTTCCGCAGACCCTGCTCGCAAACAGCAAGCTCAAGTCGAACCTCATCCGGCACCAGCTGAAGGAATACGTCGCCCGAGGCGAAGAGCTGGCGCGCTCGCGACCCCATCCGCCGCCGAGCCGAGGCTGCCGAGGCCGCGACGAAGGCAGCGAAGGAGGCGGAGAAGAGGCCCGCGCAGAGTCGGTGCTGTGCGACATGGTCGAGCGCGCCGAGACGGCGGAGAAGCAAGTGCAGGCCGGAGCAGGAGCTGCAGCAGAGCGCCAACTCCGGACCGCCGCCGACAGGCGCTGTTGGAAGCCACTCAGCGCGCCGAGGCCGCCGAGAAGAGGGCGGCGGCCGCTGAGACAGCGCTAAGCAAGGAGAGGGAGCTCAAGGTCGCCGCCCAGTCATCGTTGACCAACATGACCGGTGAGCTCCAGAAGACACAGAAGGAGCTGAAGGGTAAGTCAGTTTACCTGTTCTTTGATCATCCTGCTGTGCCGGCTTTTGTTTCCTTTAGACTGAGTGACTGACTCTGCTGCTTTGGCCAGACGCACAGGAGCTCCAGGTGCAGTCGCAGACGGCACTGGCGGACCTTGACCTGCTGCGGCAGGCCATGGAGATCGCTTGCAATGAGATCGGTGTGCCGCGCCCACCAGACGCCACATCTGTGATCCCGCAGGTGGCCGGGCTCCCCGCCTACTTCCGCATGCAGGAGGAGGAGTGCCTTCGGACCGGGGTCCAGCTCGCCTTTGCAGTGTCGAGGAGTCACTACGGAGACCACTTCAAGATCGACGTGCTGGCGAGAGGCTACGAGCCTTCCTGTAGTGAGGCCGACTTGGAGCGGATCGAGGAAGAAGTGGTTCCCTTTGCGCGCCGTCTTGCCGATGACAACCTGGACATGATCCCCTCGCGCCGTGGCGAGGGTGAAAATCAGTAGGTTAGGTGGTGACGGTCGGAGTCGGGCCCGTGCGGGCCTTATTTTGTAAACAATGATGCGGGCATGCGCGCCCGTTTGTTTATATGAATTTTCGTTTCGCTTTTCGCAAGTTTTTTGTTCGTTTTACTCTTTTCGTGTGACGATTCGCCTCGAGCGCTCGTGATCTCAGAAGATCGACTCAATTCCGACCAGCCGCTTGGGCCGACCCTATCCACTGGGGCGTCGGGTTGATCGAACTGGCCGAGCCTTGAGCCGATATCCGGGGCTCACGATTTTCGCTGCAATTCGTCACACTTCGAGTTTTAGGACGTCGGTTTTGCGTTCGCGGAGGGCCGCTCTTAGTCGAATTGCATTGTTTCTCTCCTAGCGCATACAAAATCGACGCGGCACAAAGCCACACCCGCCGGGTGGAGCCTCCGAGGGGAGCGCACCCAGGCGGCTGCCCAAGAGGTGTGTAAAGAAAACACCGAGTTCGTTTGATGTTGATGCATCGGCAGAAAGACAACAAACGAATTTACAGAGCTAAGGATAGAAGCGACGTAGCTGCTCAATGTTCCAGGCGTTGGCGACGAGTTGGCCTTCCGAGTCCATGAGCTTGTACGTTCCGGGACGTAGCACCTCAGCGATGACGAATGGTCCCTCCCACGGCGGTGATAGCTTGTGTCGATCTTTGTTGCTCTGCACCAGTCGGAGGACTAGGTCTCCTTCCTTGAACGCGCGGCCGCGAACTCGCGTCCGTGGTAGCGGCGCATGGCTTGTTGGTACTTGGCGGATCTCATCAAGGCGACCTCTCGGTCCTCATCGATTTGGTCGAGGGCATCCTCGAGAACCTTTGTTGGCCTCCTCGTTGAAGGCGCGAACTCGGGAGCCCGTACTCGATGTCAGTCGGGAGTACCCGCCTCCGCTCCGTAGAGCATGAAGAACGGCGTTTGCCCTGTCGCCCGACTTGGTGTGGTGCGCAAGCTCCATAACACCGCAGGCAACTCTCTCACCCATCGGCCGGCATGAACCTTCAATTTGTTGAAAATCCTCGGTTTGAGCCCTTGCAGGATCATTCCGTTTGCTCTCTCGACCTGGCCGTTGGCCTGTGGGTGCGCGACTGCTGCCCAGTCGACCCGGATGTTGTAGTCGTCGCAGAATTCGAGGAACTCGTTGCCGTGAACTGAGTTCCATTGTCGGTGATGATGGAGTTCGGCACTCCAAAGCGATGAATGATGTCGGTGAAGAATCGCACGGCTTCTGCTGACCTGATCTTCACGAGGGGTCGTGCCTCAATCCACTTGGAGAATTTGTCGACGGCCACCAGCAGATGCGTGTAGCCCCCGGGCGCCTTCTTCAGGGGCCCGACCAAGTCCAATCCCCACACGGCGAAAGGCCATGTGATGGGTATGGTTTGAAGGGCTTGCGCCGGCATGTGGGTCCTTCGAGCGTAGTATTGGCACCCTTCGCAAGTGCGTACTACCTCGGTGGCGTCGGACACAGCCGTGGGCCAGTAGAAACCATGCCGGAACGCCTTTCCGACTAGGCTCCTTGGGGCCGCATGGTGGCCGCACTCGCCGGCGTGGATATCGGACAGTAGCCTTTCCCCACTCGATGGGGATGCAGCGCTGAAGTACTCCCGAGTGGCTCTTTTTGTAGAGCTCGCCGCCGACTATGACGAATGACTTGGCTCGACGCGCGAGGCGTCTTGCCTCCGTCTGGTCGGCGGGGAGTTGTTCTCGGAGTAAGCAGTCGAGGAAAGGAGTCCTCCAGTCGGACACTGGGTTAAGCACAGCCCCCGAGCCCCCGACCGCCTCGTCGGCATCGGCCCGAGCCCCCGATTGCTTCGTCAGCTGTCGGGATGGCAAGAACGGCTCGACCCGAGTCATCTCCGAGAGAGGGGACGTACCTTCCGTCGGCAAGAAATCGGCGCTGTCTGGTTGGGTTGTTGAAGCGTCCGTCGTGGGGTGGCTGGCGCCTCACGCGCCGACGGCTTCTTCTGCTGGTCGTGGGAGAAGACGCCGACAGGGCAGGGTCCCGTTGGAGGCCATCTTCGCGAGGCCGTCCGCTTCTTCTTGTAGCGGCGAAGTACATGGACTGACTGGAAGCCTTCGAACTTTTCTTGAAGTCGCCGCACCTCAGCGCAGTAGCCGCCATCTTCGGGTTCGAGCAATTCGACTCGCTCGACACCTGATCGGCGATAAGCTGGGAGTCGCCGAAGACCTCCAGCCTTTTGACGCCGAGTTCGATCGCCGCCTTCATCCCGTTGACGAGTGCCTCGTATTCCGCCACGTTATGGGACGCAGGGAAGTTGAGTCGGACTGCGTAGCGCAGTCGGGACCCGAGTGGCGAGACGAGCACGAAGCCCTTCCGGCGCCTCTTTTCGTCAGCGAGCCGTCGAAAAACATGTTCCAACACTCTTGCTCGACAGGCGCAGGTGGTAGCTGGATCTCGGTCCACTCAGCAGCGAAGTCCGCGAGCACTTGCGACTTGATCGCGGTGCGTGGGGCGAACTCGAGCTCCTGTCCCATGAGCTCAAGGGCCCACTTCGCGGCCTTGCTCGAGGCCTCTTTGCTCCTTAACGCCTCGCCGAGAGGAAAGGAGGTGACCACAGTGATCGGATGCGCGTCAAAGTATGACGAAGCTTCCTTTTGGTATGACGACCGCGTACAACAGCTTCTGCAGCTGAGTCCAGCGGGTCTTGGTGTCGGACAAGACCTCGCTGACAAAGTATACCGGTCGCTGGACCTTCAGAGCATGTCCCGGCTCACTCCTCTCCACCACCAGCGCCGAGCTGACCACCTGGGTGGTTGCGGCGATGTACAAGAGGAGGGCTCGCGCTCGGTGGGGGCCGTCAAGACAGGTGCGTTCGATAGCACTGTCTTAAGCCGATCGAGCGCGGTTTGGGCCTCGGGGCTCCAAACGAAGTGTTCCGACTTCTTGAGCAGTCGATACAGGGGCAGACCCCTCTCCCCGAGTCGGGAGATGAACCGACTGAGAGCCGCGAGGCATCCATGACGCGTTGTACGCCCTTTAGGTTCTGGATGGGGCCCATCTTCGCGATGGCTTCGATCTTCTCAGGATTGGCTTCGATGCCCCTTCCGAGACGCAAAACCCAAGCAGCATACCTTTCGGAACTCCGAAGACGCACTTCTCCGGTTCAGTTTTATGCCGCACGCCCTCAGCTTCTGAAAAGCTTGATCGAGGTCGGCGACAAGGTCGTCGGTCTTCTTGGACTTCACCACGATGTCGTCCACATATGCTTCGACGATCCGACCGATGAGATCGCCGAAGCATTTGATCATGCACCGCTGGAACGTTGCCCCGGCGTTTTTCAACCCGAACGGCATTGTCACGTAACAATACACGCCATACGGAGTGATGAACGCAGTCGCGAGCTGGTCGGACTCTTTCAACGGGATCTGCGGTAACCAGAGTACGCGTCGAGAAAGCAAAGGGTTTCGCACCAGCGGTCGAGTCTACGATTTGATCAATACGTCGGCAAAGGAAACGGATCCTTGGGCACGCCTTATTGAGATTCGTATAGTCAACACACATCCGCCACTTTCCATTCTTCTTTTTCACAAGTACAGGATTGGATAACCACTCAGGATGGTACACCTCTTTGATAAACCCAGCAGCTAAGAGTTTCGATAACTCCTCGCCGATGGCCTGTGTTCTCTTTGTCGTAGCGGCGCATGTGTTGTCTCACCGGGCGAGAGCCCGGCTTGATACACAGGGAGTGCTCGGCGACGTTCCTCGGGATGCCCGGCATGTCCGAGGGCTTCCACGCGAATATGTCCTGGTTGGCACGGAGGAAGTCGACGAGCGCGCTTTCCTATTTGTCAGAAAGCGCGGTGCCGATGCGCACGTCTTGCTGTCGGGGTCGCCGGGTTGAGCGGGATCTCCTTTATGTCCTTGCCGGGTCTAACAAACCCGGTCGTGCTCTTGTAGTCGGGCCCGGCCTCCTCCGCCGTCGCAGCGGCACTGGGAGCTCGTCCTTGTGCAGGAGTGCTTCCGCGACCTCGCAGGCCTCGCGGTCGCACTCGTAGGCGCGCTGGATGACTTGCTCACCGTGATGACCCCGTTGGGGCCCGGCATCTTCAACTTGAGGTAGGTGTAGTTGGGGACGGCCATGAACTTCGCGTAACACGGCCGCCCGAGTACAGCGTGGTACGCCCCGGGGAAGTCCACCACCTCGAAAGTCAGCCTCGGTGCGGTAGTTGGCGGCGGTGCCGAAGGTCACGGGCAGATCGATCTGCCCGAGCGGCACCACATGCTTGCCGGGGACGATCCCGTGGAACGGCGCCCGAGTCGGCCGGACGCGGTCCCGACTGATCCCCATGGCGTCGAGAGTCTCCTCCGTAGAGGATGTTGAGGCCTGACTCCATCCATGAGGACCTTGGAGAGCCGCTTCTTGCGATGATGGGGTCAACGACGAGCGGGTAGCGCCCCGGGCGAGGCACGTGCTCCGGATGGTCGGAGCGGTCGAACGTGACCGCGGAGTCGGACCACTTCAGAAAAGTGGGGACGGCCGGCTCCGCGGCGTAGACCTCGCGGCGGACGAGCTTCTGCTGCCTTCGCGGCGCGCAGGCTTCCGGTCCCCCGAAGATCATGAGACAGCCATCAGGGTGGGGAAGGCATCGTCATCCCCACCCTTGCCATCATCGTCGCCTTTGGGTGGCGGGTCGTCGCGCTCCGCCTTCTTGGAGCTGCCGGTGAGGAACTTGCGGACCAGCCCGCAGTCCTTGAGGGCGTGCTTGACGGGGAACGCGTGGTTGGTGCAGGGCTCCTCGAGCTTCTTCTCGAAGTAGTTGGACACGCCCTCCGCGGGCGCGCGCTTCGTCTTGCGCTCCACCGCGGCGACAAGAGATGACTCCTGTCGCGCGACGTTGCCCTTCTTCTTCTTCTTCTTCTTGGCTGGCTGGAGGGCCGGCCCCTCCCCCCCCCGTCGACTCCTCCCTCTTGGCCTTGGCCTTGAGCTTGGCCGGAGTCTTGGTGAAGATCGCCCCCACCGCGTCCTCGCCGGACGCGAAGTTGGTGGCGATGTCGAGGAGGTCCTTGGTCTGCGGGCTGCTGCGCCCCACCAGCTCGTGCACCAGGGTCTTGTTTGTCGTCCCGGCGAGGAAGGCGCTGACGACGTCGGCGTCGGCGATGTTGGGCAGCGCGTTACACTGCTTTGAGAACCGCCGGATGTAGTCGAGTGCTGGCGACAGTTCCGGAGATCCCGGGTTCCCGGACGTTCGTACGTCCCCTGAAAGTTGCCGACGAAGACGTCCTCCAAATCCTCCCAGCTCTGGATGATCCCTTCCGGGAGGTGCTCGAGCCACGCCCGTGTCGGGTCGGCGAGGTAGAGCGGGAGGTTGCGGATGATAAACTCATCGCTGTCAGCACCGCCTGCCAGACAGGAGAGTCGGTAATCACCCAACCAAATAGCCGGGTCGAGTCACCCGATTACTTGGTAATGTTGGTCGGCGCGCGATACCGCTGCGGAAACGGTGCGCACCGAATGTGGCGCCCGAAGGCGCGCGGCCCCCGAGGCGGAGGGCTCGGACTCCGGTCCTCTCCGGGTCATAGCGACCACCTCGTCGAGGGTGGTAGCCGCGCATCTCGGCTTCGCGCCGAGTGCCATGGGCTGGATCACGTCTGCGCGCGTC